>JALMQS010000128.1:38106592-38189992 GCA_024734495.1 Forficula auricularia | reverse complement strand
CCAGGACTTTAAGACCCAGAATCAAAAATCTTATTAGATACCTTTTATTTTTGGTAATATTTTGGCGATAATACAGCCACCAATGTCGATAGATTTTAAATAAGCTGGTCAAGTGTGTGTCGGTCCCCATATTGAGGGTTCCATATTTTATAACTTTTAAAATATGTGAGATATCAAACATTTTTTATTTGTGGTTCATAAAGAAGGAATACGTGAATTAGTGGATTTTTTTCATAATTTCAAGTTAAGTCGTTAATAAACGCTGACAGGTACAAAAATCACCTAAACAGCCACTTTGGAACTCTCTCACGCCGTCATTTTAATTCAAAATGAATTTAAATAAACTGCAACGGATCGTTGCTAAACTTTATCCAAATTCATTTGAAATATTAATATGTTTGTTCCTTTATTATTAATCAGATATCACTTGCAATTTGTAGTTCATATTGAAATTAATTCAAAAATAATTCTCATTTAAGAGTCGAGGAATAACCATTCTACATTAGGTTTTTGACGTTTCGGTTTTTATTGGTAACCATTGCTGAAGACATAGAGGAATCGACTTAAAATCAAAAATAGCCATCGATTCTCATCTAATACTTGAGGAATAACAATTCTACATTAGGTTTTTGACGTTTCGATTATTATTGGTAACCATTGCTGAAGACATGGAGGAATCGACTTAAAATCAAAAATAACGATCAATTCTTATCTAATACTAGAGGAATAACCTTATTGCATTCCATTTTTGGAGATAGATCAGACAATTTAATATCATCATAATACGATTAACCAAGTGAATAAACTAAATAACTAATAAAACTCATTAGACTAGATTCTTTCAAGCGTTGTTTCGCTATTTTTAGAGTGACTTACAAACATATAACGGAACACTAATGGTCTTACTAATATGTATTTGTTATTGCATTATATATCGTAGATTAAGTATAATGCAAATATAAATATTTTGCCAGGACTTTAAGACCCAGAATCAAAAATCTTATTAGATACCTTTTATTTTTGGTAATATTTTGGCGATAATACAGCCACTAATGTCGATAGATTTTAAATAAGCTGGTCAAGTGTGTGTCGGTCCCCATATTGAGGGTTCCATATTTTATAACTTTTAAAATATGTGAGATATCAAACATTTTTTATTTGTGGTTAATAAAGAAGGAATGCATTGAATTAGTGGATTTTCATATCCAAGTTAAGTCGTTAATAAACGCTGACAGGTACAAAAATCACCTAAACAGCCACTTTGGAACTCTCTCACGCCGTCATTTTAATTCAAAATGAATTTAAAAAATTAAAGATACTTCTTATCTTTACAGGGATTTTTCACACTCTGTGAAACAAAAAAAATTGACCCCACTTAAGATTTGATTCTTCTCAAAATAATCGTTCGATTAAAATTTTAATATGATTTTTGTCTTGCTTTAAAATAATACAAATAACTTCTAAATTTTAAGTTTATTTTATATATTTAGTTTACGAGCTACGGTGCTTTTACAGACATTGCAGCTACACTAATTAGGGGTCCCGTTTTACTTTTTGAATAGAACCCTAACAAACACCATCTTTTTTGAAAATTGAAAAACTCACTCGATTTTAATAATAAAATTGAATAAATACGGTCTTTCATTGAAAATTTCATTCTGCCGAGAGCAGAATTTCATATTTTTATGCTTCATACCTTGGTAAAATTATTTTGCATGAGATACCTATATGTCAGAAGGATATCATCTCTTTGGTTAAACTAACTTAAATTTAACTAGAAAGTAAGTTTGGCGCTTGGGATTGGGTGATTTCTTCTGACATGAATCATGCATATCTATCTAATAGGATCTATGATTCTCAGGCTTTAGCTAGTAGTGACGTTAAATATGTTTAAAAAACAATTTATTTTTAAAAAATTGAAAAACTATTTGAATCATAATTATTATTTAAATTTTATCGGAAATCAAAAATCATATCAAAATTTTATTCTAATATATTTAAATTTAATTCAATGATTTAATTTTAGTAGGTAGGTGAATTTATGAACAGCAAAGTTGACAATTTTAAACGATTCTTATTCTATTTATTAAATTTCTGAAACTACTACTACCTAAGATTATTTAGATACACTTGAATATGTTTTAGGTATGTTCTGTGTTATATAAACAAGAAATAAGAATGATTTAGATCTCTCAACTACTTTAGTTGCTTAGATATTCGCTATATCACGATTTACAATATACATACAATGAAATATGGAAGGGCTGCTTTGAATTCGAATGTTGTAAATAAAATAAATCATTTAATAAATAGAAATTTCTATATGCAAAATAACAAGCTACAGAGCATTTTTTCCTCAATAATAATTTGTGAATAAAAAAATTAGAAAGGTTTTAATAGCGAATTCGTGTTTGGAAGAATGAAATTCAACTAGAACTTTGTCTACATCTGCTCTGATGGAGGAAAAATATAGTCATGTTCGATATTTTGATTATATGATATTTAAAGCACTAAAAAAAAATACTTTCATTTCCTATCTTTTTTCCCAACACATCAACAAGTGTTATTGTCTTCACTGAAACAGAAAAGCTGTGTTCCTTATATTCTATCCGAGGGGTGATCAGCGATTGGAAGTAGGTGTACACTTCTTTGGAAGTATTTTGGAAGTACTTGGAAATATTTGTAAGCACTTGGAAATATTTGGAAGTACTTGGAAATATTTGGAAGTACTTGGAAATATTTGGAAGTACTTGGAAATATTTGGAATTACTTGGAAATATTTGGAAGTACAAGTGGAAGTAGGTGTACAGCATATTAGGTCGCGGTTCACCCCTCGATTCTATCTTTAAGCTAGTCATTCGACCTATGAACACTATTCTTTTTACAGTACTATCTTGAGTAATTATTCACTAGGGTGATTTTTCTTTTTCTTTTTCTACATCTGAAGGATGCCTTTTATTTCTGTCTCAAGCTTTCCTAAGTAAGAACAAATCCTCTGCCTCGCGCTTGATAGTCGATCTCTCACGATGCCTCTCTTCTTTAAATTAATAAACATTTGCTAAGAAATCTACCTCCTTGAAAGTGTTGTTATAGCTTGTATAAATTTAAAAAGGTTGAAAAAAAATTATTATTAAAATTATTATTAGTGATAAACTCAAAACAAACAATCCAGGGTATATGGTATATATACTATGTCATCTTTGTAGTTTCTATTTCTAACTTTTACCATCAAATCTGTCATTTATAAACTTAACTACAAATTTTGAAACATATCACGTTCACTCTATTCTAAATAGTTGGATAATACTATAAATGTTCTTTTCTGAAAATCAACAATTTCTTATTCATGTTTCATTAATCGAAATTTTGTTTCATTTAGTTTTTCTAACTTTTTTTTCTAACAAGATAAACAGTCTCAGCTTGAATAATTATGTGCTAATTGTTAAAATGTATTATCCGAACAATCTTCTAGTGTTTTCGAATCCGACTCGAGGCAACCGGCTAGGAATCTTATCCCTTCATAGAAGTCATAATAATTAAATAATAGTATCGTAAATTGGATGATGGCTAGAAGGGCCAAAAAACCAAAAATAAAAAAAAATCTTCTAGTGTTACTTTTTTATTAATTGATGAAAATAAATAAAATTAATTTTGTAAAGAGTTTTTATACATAGGTAGATATTTCAAAAATTAAAATACATATTATATATATTTCAATAGTTTTAAATCACTTTTGTCTTTTAACATACATTTTTATTTTACAATACAGGGTATGGTTAAGTATTGTAATCGTGCATGAAAAAAGTGTTTTTTTCCTTCTTTTTTTCGAAATATCTCAAAAACGGCTGAAACTATTTTGATTAAAAAAATTGAGCGAAACCATGGCATTTCGCTCTAGAAAAAAGCTTTAAAAGTGAACATCGAAAAAACTATATTTTTCGAGATAATAATTGTTTTGTCAAAATGTCTGTTAGTCTGTCTGGTTGTCTGGTTGTTAGTTAGTTAGTTAGTTAGCCTGTGCGTTACCAAATTTTTGTGGACGAGCTAGCTCAAAAACTAGTGTGAATATCGAAACCAGATATCAAACGTAGTGTTGGTCCATTGAGATTAAGAGCTGATTAGATTTTGGTGCATATCGACCCAAAATTAAGGAGAGTGGAGGGTTAAAAATTAAAAATCTAGGCCGTTTGAGCAAATTGCACCAAATTTTGTATACATAATCAGTGGGACCCCAGAAGACTAAAAATGCAAAAACTAACCGCCCAAAATCGGGGTGGGGGGAGGATCAAAAAATGAAAATATAGGTTCTTGTACCAAACTCAACCAAATTTTGTATACATAATAATGATTGGGACCTCAGGTTGTATGGTAAAGTCAAGTGGATGGCCACATCAGAACACGTCAGCTTATTTTTTTTAATTTTTAGTTTCTTGTCAGATAATTCATCTATCCATTTATCTAAACTTTGATCAAAATGATTTTCGAATTTGGTGAATTTGTCTAATGTACGATATTTAGTGGTGGGTTATTTATTGTGGAAATGAAGATAAATGAGATAGATGAGAGTTATCGAAGTTGTTTTCAAATTATGCAAAATATTCATGTTTGAAATTCCCCCGAAGCGAAGGGTTTAATTTAAATTTGTCTATCTATCTTCTACTAGCCCCTAAGCTATTCATACAATGTAATTCGTGTATAGTAAACTAATCAATTTCTCCTAAAACGACGATCCATTTAATTGTTTACTAATTTCAAAAGAGATTTTACTAATTTTAAAATATATACTATATAATCTTAAAAGAAGTATTTATATAAATATGCAAGGGCGCCCGCAGGGTGGTACAAGGGGGTGCACTTGCATCCCCTGCCATGAAAGAAAATCCACAGAAAAAGATTAAGAATTGATTTGAATTTGACCGTAACTTAATTGACATAACATTGTCTAATATTATATGCCTACCTAAAATATTATAAATTATATCCTCCCCCTCACCCTGAAAATAATCCTGCCAGCGCCCATATAAATATGCCATTTTTTAGATTGAAAATAAGGAATTTGGCTAAAAGTTTCAACTATAAATTTTGAGGCGACTTCAAGTGATGATTGATGATATATTGAGGATGTTGTCATGAATGTCACTTAACTTGAAATCAATTAACAATCCAGTTTTAATGGATAAACTCAAAGTGTTTCTGAGTATTTTTTTTTCTTTTTAAACTTTGACAAGGTTTGACACTGAGTGAGTTTCCGTTGTTTATACGATGAGAGGTTGGCGGGGGCGACTTTGGTTTATTTTGTCAATGAAACAATTTTCTATATATTTGTTTTTAATATCTATAATGGCATGCTTTGAATTTAACCCGTAGCAGGTGCTATTAACGCAACTAGTGAGGAATAAAGGACCAAAATTCTTCATGTTTTATAATGTCTATATCTGAATCTTATAGGTACAGTTTATAGCTGACACATATTATCTAAAAAAATTTAATTTTACATACTATTAGTATATTTGATATTTTTTCTTAGAGGGCCACGAATTGATGGATTTAAAACTGAGAATTAAATGGATGGAAGTCTAAGGATAAATAAACAGACGATTCTACCGATGTTTCAGAGGATCTTCTCTCTTTCTTCAGCTTTCAAAGGGCCAATAAAGGAAACATGCAACAATTTTCCTTCTTGAAGAGGAATGGAAGAAACGTCGACCCAAAAATTTAGAAAGAAAAATTTCCAATATAACTTCTTTATTAAGAATCATCTTTTTATTCATCCTTAAACTGCAATCCTTGGTTTTACATATGAAATTTTCGAAAAATCATGTTTTAGTTATTATTTATTTACATAAACTCGCCGACATCTTGATTGGAAATTCATTTTTTTTTCTTTTTTTTCGATAGATTATTTATATTTTTGGTTTTTAGTATTAATCCTATAAGCGTATTAATTGGTTATCAACACCCAATATATTAACCCAAAAAATCTTCCTATACATTAGTATAATCACCAAGAAAAATTGTCTATTTAGAGCTTTAATAATCCTGATCTACCAACCCATAATTTTTTGTTGGGGGACCTAACATTTTTTTTCTGTTGAAAATCGTATAAAAATAATGTAACTGTTTATTTAAGCTACCTACTAGTTACTAGTAGTATGTCCTCTTGTCCACAGCAGAGCTTCTTGAAAGATCACCGAAGTAAAGTAAAAACATATATCGCTCCAAGTTCTGGGAAGTGTGATTTTCTTCAAACATTATATCTTGATACCTTAATTCTAACCTTCTCAATCTTAGGCTATGCATGCATTTTTTTCCAATCAAAATAATTGCCAATTCCTAAAAGAAGAAACTGGGAGTCACGGCCCTATGCCTCCCCTAGAAATGCATTTGCCATAGTCCTCAAGTGTGTTTAACAGTATAAGCATGAGCTTATAAAGAATTTCGCATTGGTCCTCTTGGTTGACTTTCACTGTAATATGATTCTATGAACATTTTAAACAATAAATGCCCCGAAGCCTTTGGGATTCGGTTTAAGGCAAATGTCCTCTTAGTTAAGTAACTTTTGATTTTTATTTCAGAAAAATATGGAACTATTTTACTATTGTCGAATAGATTAATTTTGTTTTTGTTTGTGAGAATCGGAAGTGAATAATTTATATTTTTGTCCTTGGAATATGAATGTCATTACGATAATGATTTCACTTGCAGCTTTGCTCTCGGATTCCCCTCTTCTTACTAATCGACTCTCTATGACCTTAGAAAAGAAATAAGAGTTAAATTCGCTGAATACTATTGTAATAGACTCTAGATACTTGGATAAAAAATTAATAAAAAATTCGGTTGGCTAATTCCTAGTATAATCGACAGTAGGTTTGCTTCTTAGATGGATTGGAGAATATTATCCTAGGTTTTTTATTAATATTTTATTAGGTGGTTCAAAAAATTACACATAATCAAAAATAGTTTTTTTCTTTTTCCAGGTGCTTTTATTTATAGTGAGTAACTGTATCGAGATCATGATGTATTTTTTTTTTTAAATTCGGATGTTCAAGAGATAACAAATAAGGCAAATTAGAAAATTGTATTTTTATAACAGCCGAATTTTCAAATAGTCTTAATTTAAATGTATTTGTCTTAGATAAACATTTTATAATATATTGTACAATGTCAGAATATTTTCTCTTGAAATATGTTTACAAAACATATTATGTTCCCACCTTAGTCTTTTTTAGAGAAAATTTCAAATGCGAATCTTTTTTCTAGCTTTTCTTTGGCAAATACTGGTATATTTTTTTCCTGAAGGATTCTATTATTAATTATTACTTATTTTTTTTTTATTGTTGTCCTCGGGAACCCAGATGAATTATTACTTATAAAATAATTTATATCTCTTTACTCGAGGCACTCATAGTCTATTCGCCCAAAGTATTGAATTCACTCGATTTGTTTTCTAATCGCGTTTAGAAATGTCTGAAACGTCGAGAAATTATATTTTTAAAAATGATTTTCCTCTGTTAATATGTCAATGTGTGTTTTCTTGTCTGGGTTCAGATACCCCCTATAACTCAAGATCTGAAAGACCTCAAAAATTCGTAGTGGCTCGAAAATGTTTGTATCTAGATTTGGGCTTTCTAATTTGATAACTTCTATAACTTTTAAGGAGTTAGGTGTTGGTTCTAGGTGAAACATTTTAATATAATAAAAAACTTGAACAAGATGCGATGTAGGTTCCACAAAAAAACCTAAAACTTACCTCGCATCTTGCTCAAGTTTTATAATTTATATATAACTTCTACATTACTCGTATCTAATCAAATTTGACATTATTTTAATTACAAATTTTTTTAGACGTTATTTTGGGTTCAACTAAGTTAAAAAAATGTGTTACTTCTGCCTCGCCGATTTTAATCAAAACTTTACCAACCTCTATTTAATTTAACTTTGAAATTTAATTCCCATGGAATTTACCATTTTTCGCTCTAGAGACTTCAAAACGGTGTTAAAACACCAATTTGAATTTTTAAATCTATACTATATTTCCAGTTACTAAAACCAGTAAACATTAAAATTATCTTTTTAGATTTAGGAAGTTAAAAAAAGTTTTTTGTGAAGGTTTGTGGAATAATTCTACTTACTAATGGTATGCGAAAGTAAAAATATATCGTGAATATTCTTCTTCTTGTGCCATATTCGATTCTAAGCATTGGAGATTATTCTATCCATAATAATGATCTTAGAAATATTTATAGCTGTGGTTTTCCTCCCTTCCTCTGGAATTTGGTGAAGCACTTTGAATTTTTATCTGAGGTAACAATTTTCCTAACTGAAACTGGATTAGATCCCGAATCAACTCGATTTGAAATCGATCATTTTATCCACAATATGGTAGCGGCGAATAAAATTTTTATTAATAAAATCGAATGTCTCGAATATGATTTATCCTATTTATTTATTTATTTATTTATTTATTTATTTCAACGGCTAAAAAGCCTCAATTTACAAAATTATAAGAAATAACAATACTCATTACATACATCAATAATATTAATTACATACATCAATACATTACATAATTATATATTAACATTTCATTCATTATTCATAAACAAGCGTGAGCTTCTTGAACAAAGCCGCTACCTTATTGATTTCCAAGGAAAATTCCTGAGGGTTAACCAATTTTGGTGCCAGCTCATTGTAACAATGACAGAGTCTGAAGACTGGATTTCTTTCAGGATGTCTACCAGTAGGCATCTCTGGATAGAATGGCATTGTTCTTCTTAATGCATAATTGGGGCTATGTAGGGGAAATAGAGCAGAGAGCTCTGTACATTTTACCTGACCTGACATAATTTTATATATAAATATGCAATCAGAGGCTATCATACAGGAATTTACAGAAGCTAGGCAGAAGGACTCAGCAGCAAGAGTGTAGTTATGATTAAATCTTGACATTGGATTATCAGTAAGTGATGCTAATTTTCTTAGAACTTTATGCTGAACTCTCTCAATCCTATCAATGTCACCCCTCAAATTCGGTCTCCAAATAGCAGATGCATACATAAGTATGGATTTAGTTAGAGTTGAATATAGATATTTAATCACATCAGGACTTTTGAATGACTTAGTGCTACGAGAAATAAAACCCCAACTCTGATTAGCTTTACCTACCACATACGTGATGTGTTCTTTAAAGGTGAGTTTGGAGTCGAAAATAACTCCAAGATCTTTAATAGAGTTAACTCTAGTACAGGTAGTGCCATTTTCGAGTATATAATTGAATTTAAAGTGGTTTGGTTCTTTAGAAAAACTAATAGTAAAACATTTATCAAAGTTTAGGAAAAGCAGGTTCGCATCACACCAATTTATTATTTTATTCAAGTCAGATTGCATTCTTAGGCAATCTTGTTCAGTAGAAATCTCCAAAAATAGCTTTATATCATCCGCGAATAATAATACATTACAAAATTCCGATATGTTTGCTAAATCGTTAATAAATAATAAAAATAGTAACGGACCAAGATGACTGCCTTGGGGGACACCAGATGGAGCAATAAAGTTGTGTGATTTTGTACCTTTAATTTGTACATAAGAGTTTCTCTCGAATAGATAATCGCCAAGCCATCTAATTATAGAAGAAGATAAATTATATTTCCTTAGCTTTAATAATAGTATGTTGTGGTTTATTAGATCGAAAGCTTTCTTAAAATCTAAGTAGATTGTATCAAGCTGTTTGTTTCTGTTTAAGCTGGAAAATATTGAATTTGTATACAATGTCAGGTTCGTAACTGTGGAACGACCAGGTACACATCTTATGTAGATGAAATGATAGTAACATTTAAAATATAGCATAATAAAACACACATAGAATTTTAATCTACTAATTCATGTAGAATATTAATGTATAATATATGGAAATATTAATAATAACAAAACATAACTTTTAAGGAGTTAGGTGTTGGTTCTAGGTGAAACATTTTAATATAATAATAAAACTTGAGCAAGATGCGAGGTCGGTTTCACAAAAAAAAGAAATAAAACAAAATTTAGTTTTGAATTTTGTTTTATTTCTTTTTTTGTGAAACCTACCTTGCATCTTGCTCAAGTTTTATTATTATAATAACAAAACAGTCTGTGAGCAGGATAATGTTGAATATAGATTTTTTGAAAATCTAGGTGTTTGATTCTATATTTGAAAAAACACCTAGAATATTATAATACTATATTATTATATATTATAATACCAGTATATTATAATGTTTAACCTTTGAACCAACATAATAGCATTCCCTATATATAATTTCTAGACCAATTAATTGTTATTAGACGAACTCAATAAGAAATTAACAGGTGAAATGTCTTGTGTCTAATTGCCAATTTAATTTTCTTTCTAGTTCCAAATAAAATATAGGATCAGAAATATTTTCTAAAAAAGAAATATTGTTTCTTTTCAAAAAGACTAATGCTTCCTATTATCTTAATACCTTTTACTTTAGTAATTGAGTGAGCTCAGCTAAACTGATGAAAAGGGGTCGAAACTGGTAAAAGTTTATCGAGTTGAGATCTATCTATTGAAGAAGAAATCACCTGGAATTTCTTCTCCGAGGCGATTTCGGAATTGAAATCTCGATGAGAGTTTCGCTTACCATTAACCAGGAGCAGAAGAGGTGTGGGCGTTCAGAAAGAGGAGGAAGAGGAGAATTAATGATAGGTTCGTTTTTCATCTGGGAAACCACGCATCATGCATCCAGACGCTTCTTTTTGATTCAAATAGATCATCGATGTTAACTTCTCACAGTGCAATTGAGTCATTAGAAATCTTAAAATCGTAGAACGAAAATCTACATAATTGCCTAAAAATTATCAACTAGTCCAATGTTCAAAATTGTTTCAAAAATTTAAAATATCGAAAAGTATAAAGCCCAACTTTCTCTTTTTCCCATTGTTTGCTTATACTCCTGGCAGATTCATTTATAAAAGGACGATGTGCTCCCAATTGACATTCTTTTGTAAAGTATCCAACTTAGTATTATAACAAAAAAAGAATTTACCTAAATCCAATCGGGTATTTGAAAGTTCAAAACTTCAAAACTAAAATGTCTATAACAAATATAATATATCTTCCTAATTATGAATATTCTTAGATTTCTTCTTGAATATTTACTATGATTTTCTTTCTCTTTATTTTAAAATAAAATAAATGGGTACCTAGTAATTGCAAATACTATTGGTTGGGTAAAATTAAAAAATAAAGATCGATTGTCATTGTTAAGTCTCTGCCCAAAAATAGGTGTGTTATTTTGTATTCGACAGGTATGCTTGTATCATCAGGCATTGGTTATAGAGAAATTTTTTCAAATGGGGGCATTTTTTTACATTTAGTTTTAATCAGATAATTCCGAGTTGGTTGGTCATGGGTCTGCTCAAAGACGCCAAAGTTTTAATTTTTTAAGGGGGGGGGGGGGGGGGCCAGAGAAAAACAAAGATTTTTTTTTTTTTTTTTTTATGATAATGATGAGAGAAGGAGTTACACCAAAAAAGGTGCAACCCCTAAAAGCCTGGGTTGGCCCCTCCATCGTGAAAAGAAGAAGAAAGAATTTTATGGGTTGGGCGGGGGTCGAAGGTATCTGTGGATACGGGTCTTAAATAGCTGAAGGTTGTAGGTCGCGGGAAAGATGGTGGCAGGGAGCGAGTTCCAGTCTCTGGAGGTCAAGGGGATAAAAGAGTTGGCGAAAGCGCTTGTTCGAATTTTATCCAATTTGACAGCGAAGGGGTGCTGAGCGTTAGAAAACCGCGTGTTTAGCGTAAAGAGGGCATTAGGGGGGATAATTGATTTCAGCTCGACTGAACAGACACCGTGATAGTATCTGTAGTACAGGGAAAGGGCAGAAACGGTTCTTCGGTGAGCCAGGGAGTCGAGTGAGTTGGTTAGAGCCGGTTCTCCTATTAGTTTAATTGCTCGCTTCTGAATTGCATCCAGTGTGGCAAGAGAATGCTTGGAGGCACCCCTCCACAGATGAGAGCCATATTCGAGACAGGGACGAATTTGAGCCTTATACAGCATAAGGAGTTGACTGGGAGTATAACAGCGTCTAGACCTAAATAGGAGACCAAGCTAGCGCGCTGCAGCTTTAGCAGTGGTTGAGATATGGTCATTCCATGAAAGGTCAGACCCTAAAGTTACGCCTAGCATTGAGATTTTATCCCTGAATTCTAGATGAACGAAATTTCTATTAAAATTCAAATAGGAAGTAGAACTGAAAAACTTTAATAAAAATGAAAAAATATATTTTTTTTTTATTTTTTTTAAATATTATTTTAGTTAATATTATATAATAATAGATTAATATAATTAAATATTAAATAAATATAAATAAATATTTACATTTTAACAGTTTTTTTTGGCTTTTCGGCCTTTCTAGCCATAAGCCTAATTACGATACTAGTTATTATTTTTTTAAAATTTGTCTCTACCCCCCGGGGGTCAGATTTTAGCTGGATGCCTCGAGTCGGATTCGAACCCGGATCCCCTGCTTAGCTCGCTCTCACGCTACCGCCTAGCCTATCTGACCCCCCCATTTTAACAGTTAAAATATTGAAGAAAAAATTAATATATTTAGATGTTTTTTTAAGAAAAGCCTTCATTACAAAAAAAGCCCAGAAGACATGGCCCAAGGGTAGAGGGGCTAAGCCCCCTACTTTAAAGGTCAGGGGGGGACTTCGGCCACCCCTCCCACCCCAACACAGAATAAATTAGTCTGCGCTTTCAATCATCTTTGTTGTGCAATTCTTTCATACATATCTATATTAACTAATGTTTAATTTTCATTTTTTTTTTTTTTTTTTTTTTTTGTAACCTGAGATTTGAGGCTCCTTCGGTTTAAGAGGCCCCGGGCAAATGCCTGTGCGGAAACCGCCGCTGATAGGATATATAGTTTAAAGTAGTTTACAATAAGATATATTGGTAATGATTATTCGATAGTTTAGGAACTATATAACAATATCAGCACATAGTAATTTTATATGAGATAAAAAAGGAAAGAATGTTTGATATTATATTTGTCTATTATTTGATTTAGTTTTAAATTGAATAACATATAATAATAGAAATAAAGATTATGTTATAATAAGCAGCCAGACCAATTAATATAATTTAGAATATTTCTTGATTTTACGGCTTTTATTCGAACATTTCCAGTTAAAATATAAAATAGAATCATAATTCAATTGGTTTGAAATAAGCGGCAGTTGTTTGTGTCACGCCAATTTATTCTGATTGGCCGGCAGCCTGGTGATTTTTAATGTATGATGTCTAAAACTAACCTCTGCATCCTGTGATTCTGCCATATTGCTCGGTTTGTTTAAGACTAACCCCTAATGGCGTCTTCGAATCCGCCATATTGCCCGACTTAACTAAAACTAGCCTTTAATGGCGTCCTCCGATTCCGCCATATTGCCTGATGCATGAATCATAGGCGCCAAAGTTAAAATTTTTTGGGGTGCTCAAAAAAAAAAATCAAATTTCAGAAAATCTCAAAAAAATCAAATTGATTTCGAATGATTTTAACGAATGAGCCCAAATTTGGGACACGGGTTTTATTAATAAACTGCGCCTCTATGTCTCTGCTGTATGTTTCAACTTTCTAGTTTAAATGATTCACTAGCAAAAATTGTCAAATCACTATACTTACGGACAGTCTAGTGAGTCTTGAAAAAGTTTTCACTTTTTTCTTTAAATTTTAATTCTGATTAGACACCTAAAGCAGTAACCCCGATATATTGAGTAAAATTCAGAAATTACCTAAAAAATTTATTTATAAATTTTTTTTTACATTCTCTTCTAGATTTATTATACAATTTAGAAATATAGTATATCATACATTTCCTTCTTCTTAATTATGAATAATATTCTTAAATTTCTTCTTGAATCATTGCTTTATTTTTCTTTCTCTCTCTTTAAAGATGACTAGTTAGTACTATAATTGCAAATATACTTGTCCTTGGCTCGGTTAAATTGAAAAATAAGGATCGATTGCCGTTATTTTATATCCCAATCGAGATGTTGAAATATAAAGTGAGAGGATTCAAAATGAATAAAACAAAAAAAGTAATCGACAATGGATGACTAAATTACATTCTATTTTTTTGGATTGTTTCAGTTTATATTGGCACTTCTTTTTTAAACGGCACAATGGATTTAATGGTTTCATTAAAATCGATACCCCTTAGCATAGTGAATTACGTAAAAGACTGGCTTTTGTTAATTGCACATTTGATAATGGCTTGAATATTAAATGTCGAAACGGCACCTAATTATTTAGTAGTAAATTGCAATTAAATTTCTACTTGCATTAGAAAAAATAAAAATAAAATAAAATAAAGTAAACCAAACACACTTTTTATGCAAGGGGTGCTCCTAAGTAAAGTCTATAAAATTACTTGATTAAAATTCTAGTAATGTTTCCCCATAATAAATAAATCAGATTGATTTAAAACTAATTATTTTAATATTATAATGATTACCTTGAATTAACATTGCATTCCATAAACATCTATTGAAGATATTAGTAGTAGGATTCTAATTATTCGGTATACTGGACGAACCAAGGCTGGTGGGATACCGAGGTATGATTTCAATCGAAAATTTTAATATTTATATTAAATAGTAACTTAACTAGAGAAGGTTGTATAAAATTTGATCTGATCTCAAAATGCTTGTATTTTCAAGAATTGCTTAAATTTTTTAGATTGAAAAAAGTTGAAAATTAGAAAAATTAATTATATGTTGCGCTAAAAATTTGTAGATAATGAGGTGAAATTTTATACACGTTTGTTATAAACTCCTCCTTTATGCCAATTTTTTTCTACAACCATTTCACTACGACAATTTTGTTACAAAAATCAGCTATTGAAAATGGAAGATCTTGAAAAATTAATATTCTACACCTTTCCAATTTTATATCAGAAAATATCAAGTTATTTTCAGAAAATTCCAATTTGATTTGAGAATTCTCAATTCAACTTCAGAAAACCCAAATTGTATTTTAGAATTCTCAATTGGATATTAGAAAATCTCACTTGTGTTTCAGAATTTTCAATTGAATTTCAAAAATTATCAATTGTATTTCAGAAAATAAACAACTAACTAAACAATTTAGATTTTCTAAAGTACAATCGGGGTTTTCTGAAATTGAATTGAAACTTCTGAAATACAATTTAGCTTTTCTGAAATAGACATGGAAGTGATGTAGAACTCTAGAAAAAATGAATTTCGGCAGGTTGGATATTAGAGAGATATTAGAATTTTATTAAATAATTCAACTACCCATAAATAATTAACCAGACTTCACTTTCGAAATATAGGTATAAAATTTATTTGATTTTTATTCGAATACTTACGTTAGCTATAATAATAAGGCACGAATCAAACTCGTTTCATTATTGATAGCTTGTCAGAAACAAGTATACGACTTTGACATGTTGAAAGCACAGAATTCATATATCTTAGAAGTCAAATAACAAAAATAGCCCATAGTTTTTCGTTGTCCGACCAAGACGATGAGACAAGCTGGCTTAATTATACTCCCATCTCAATTTCAGTCGCGTTCCTTGCATTGATTGGAGAGACTCAAAATGATACAGTAGGAATTGTTATCCTATTTATTTAGAAGAAACGCAATTACTTCAAGTAACAATGGCACAAAGATTTATAGTTCAAAAATTGGTATATACTCTTGATAATTAATTTCAAAATCTTAAGAAAAGTCAAATCTATACAAAATCTCTGTTTTTGTTCACTTGTTATTAAAACCTCTTTTGATTAACTTTGAATTAATTAACATCATGCCCTTAATTCGAAATATATTCACAAAGCTGCACATTTCAAACCATTCATTATTTTTAATTTCCCTGTAATCAAATGATTAAACCACGTCAAACATTGAGTTCCTTCATCCGATTATATTTGACCCAAAATAGATCTCCTTATCCTTATCTCCATATATATTAAATTCATTTCGCATTATATATCAACTCACCAATCTCTCAGTTGAGGTAGATCTCTCCGTCTGTCTGTCTCTCGCCCGAACATTCGGCTGTTGATTAACCCTTGTTCTTAGCTTCCATGGCTAACGCCCTAGAATATTTAATGACAAAATTCCACAAACCAAATCGATAGCTGTGGTTTCTCATTAGCTCCCATCCCATCAATGTTTACTTGCTTGTTTGCTGCTTAACTACCCCCTCTCTTTCTAGCTCTAATCTATTCTTGAATTTATACTCAAATATTTGTTTCTTATATAGGTAGTTTAGTTACTATCCAAACGTGAATAGAAGGAAATTTCCAATTGAATAAAGGTCTCATTCTTTATGTACACTTTAATGGTTCTTGGATGTTTTCATATCCATACTTTTTCTGCCTGAGAATAAATTTGCTCAGAGTTTTATTTACTAGTAGTCAGTACGTACTTATTGGGGAGTTTTCTGTTCTTTACTATTCTCTATTATTCATCATGATCGATTTATATTTTCATTCATCCTATCCCCAAAGTTTTACCACCTCTTCTTAAGTGTACTAACTTGGCAAGAAAATTTAACATTTCTTTCTAATATGAAATGTATTCCCTTATAAAATATAAAGATTTAATTCTTCTTTTTCGGGTGCATGGTTAATTTCAAGTACGGCGCTTTTCTGTAATTTCGAATACTTACCACCAAATGTCTTCTCCATGAAGATTTGTAATTGTGGCAATTGGAGTGACGATCGTTTTAAATTAAAGTGAAAGTTTATTTTTTCCGATAGTAGCAGAATTTTGATAAATTGAAGGAGACAATAAAAGAGTGTCTTCTGTTGGAAAAATAAATTAAAAATGTATTTTTCCAGCAGTAGACACACTCTTTTATTGTCTCCTTCAATTTATAAAAAAAATTCTGCTACTCTTGGCAAAAAGAAACTTTAAATATATAAAGATTTATTCAATTTGCAAACAGGTGTCTGAAAATTATAAATAACTTAGAAAAAGGAAATAGTAGTTAGATTACTAATAATGATTGTCAAATGCCATTAAGTGCCAAGATGAATGACCAATTGAGATTAATCTAACATTACAGTCACTCATCCTGTGTATCATTCATTCTTTGTCAGCATGACAAATTCTCCATTCAAGATTGCTTTCAATTAACAAAATATTTAGGTTATCGTTGACACTTGCAATTTATATAATTTAGCCTAAATATATATTTTTAGTGTTAGTTGAGTTTACTCATCTGTTTAAACGCCGTCGCAATTTAATATTTATTAAGACCAAACGGATGGCTGGTTCTTTGGATTTTGAGTTTACATAGTTGCTTCACGAATCCCTTAAGACGTTTCATTCCAATTATTGTATTCTAAATGTAAGTTTACCATATTCTAATGGGGGGAGGGGAATTGCTGATCACCGTTAGCTGTCTGCCACAATAAGTTAGGGGCGTGAATGAGTATTGAATTCGGATATCACTTTAATAATTCTATATATCTTGATTAAAAGTCACCCCTATTGTGACTTTCGCCAAGATGCAAGTTTTCACTAAATAAACAAGCTTTATATAATCTATAGAGGCATAAAAAACCCTCCAAAGTCTGTCGGTCAGAATGTCAATACGATAACTTAAAAGCAGTAAATCCCACAGATATAAAATTTGTTTTCAGATTCAGATATGACAGCAAGATTTTCTTTCCAATAGAATAGCTTTTATTTTTTATTTTTTTTTAGGTTTTTCAAAATTTTCTGAAAAAAGGCTTTAACGATTTTTTTTTCATAAAATTTTTTGAACTTTTATAGAATTATATAATCTTTTGATGTGTATAAATTTTATAAAAATGGAAGTATCTCTTTTTACGAACTAATTTAGTAAATCCTTTATTTTTATGAAAACATTTCTAATACCTATAATTTTTGAGTCTGAGGAATCCTCAAAAAGAGCTAAACTATGCACAATACACACATTATAAGTAATAGACTAAATTTTAAGAGAAACATCAAGATTACAATTTAAAAGAATTTGGAAATAAATATAATCTAAATTAAATTTGAAGAAAATATTGTTTTTTAAAAACTCGATAAGTTGTACTCAAAATTTTAGTGATTTTTCTATTTTTCTTGTCAGTGAACGGATTTAGGTAGAAAGTTTGAGATTCTAGAGAAGTGATGTTTATTAATAAAATAAATATCTTCCAAATTTCAGCTCATTAGTTACAGCTAGCTTCTCGTTTCTTATGAAAATTTGAATTTTTTTTTTTTAAATCTTTGAATTGAAAGTTCCAGATTCTTATCTAGTTTTTTAGTTTTAGAATTATAAACATTTTGGTGCCAGAATGACTATTCTACGATTTTCCATTTTTGAGTCATTTTACTTATATTAATCCAAATAAATTGAGTGGCGAATAAATAAACAAGAAAAAGATATACTTAAACTACGTTTCTACCTATGTTTACATTTATCTTGATTATATAAAAGAAAAAATCAAACATATAAAATTTTAAAGTTAATTAAATATTTTGACCCTCTCGGTTGGCAATAAAATATTTTATATACCTATATATAATTTTGGGGGATTTTCATTTATATAGGTATGGTATTAAATATAGGCGGCACAAACCACCTCTAAATTAAATTAAATTATAATTATAACTCTTGATGATTGATGTGGCAACACTCCTAGCTTTTGGGTTATTACAGCTAAATCATCGGTGTTGGCTGCATTCGACAGAAATTATTAAATGAAGTTTAGAGGTTACAAGGCCCTTCAAGTGCTTATGACATTGATCATATTTGCAAAAGCATCTAAATTAATCGTTGAAAAGATTTTGTTTTGTCAAGAGTAGCCGAGTTGTTGATCCATAAAGAGAAATAAATGAGTTTGTCTTCTTCTTGATGCATATATATATGGCGTGCGCTCCATGGATGCTGTGGATGCGGCGCATCCTTAAAATTTCAATCTTTTAGAATATTTTCATAAATATCGACTTCAAAATTTCCCTAGAATCTTTAAATTTTCAAATTATTAACCGTTATTTCAAATATTTCTAGAAAAAACATTTTTTGCTTTGAAAAGTATATTGGTTCTCAAAATAAAATAAAATTATTGCATAGTTTCAAGGGGCAATTAAATGAATAATTTTTCCGAAAAGGGTCCGGATATAAGGTTTGAAGTCCCTGCCTGGTATATCTTCGAGTTCAAGCATGTCAAAGACAAGTCCAGTCGAGTTTTAGTCGAATAAAAATTGTTCTCGCTGAGGAACAAAAAAGGAATAAATAAAGATGATTCGAGAATCTTTAGACTAATTTATTTCTAAGAACTCTCAATATATAAGATTGGAAAGAACTAAAGACAAGTCATAGGCTGCTTATAGCAATAGAATTAGGAGAAATTTAAGATTTTCTAATAAGACGGACTGATTCATTGTGGAAGATATCCATTTCCATCTCAGGGACTGTGGATCTTAAGTCATAAGAATTAATTTCTGACTTGTACTCTCACTCATACAAAGCAGTATCCGTTTGGGTGAAGGTCCCAAAATATATTTTTTAAAAATCTAATCATAAATTTGGAAAATAACGAAAATGAAACCGTATTCGATGAAATTTGCAAAAAAGAACAAAGATAAAAATAAAATTTCAAAAAATGAAGGGTACTTTTTTGGACAGCATCCCCTGGTTGAAAAATCACCAAACGCCACTGATATATAACTTAAATTTATATATTATGTTTATTTGGATCAAGCAGAGGATTGATCTCTCTTTATAAATTAATCGTATCTGAATTTTATTTAAACTGAATATTTTAATAACTCCATTAATCATGTCAGTAGAATTTATGCCTATATAAGTAGAGAGTGAGAAAAGCGGCCATTTCGCCTTCTCATCATAAAGGTGTTATGCAAAGTCAAAACATTACAGAGTGTAATCGATTGACGAAACGCGATCAGAGAAAGCATGCGATTACAAGTAAATATTCGCTTATTGATTAACCCACGCACAAGGTACAATATTTCAATTTGTATATTGTTTAACTAGGCTTGGATTTAACAAGGGCGAAAATCTGCTGGCTATATATAGAACGTTTTGATATTCCAGTTGAGCGATTCGATTCAAAGTAGGATTACTTAAAAAACATTAAGAAATTATGTAAAGGATTAGCGAAATGTTATGTTATGCCTTGATGCATGCGTGGATAATATAATTCACAAGAATTAAAGAAAAAGTAGGTTAAAAAAAAAAGTCAACCGAAACCAATACATGCCAATGTTATAAATTATTTTGAGTTATTTTTTTTAATCATATAAGCTTTACATTTTTTGTCATGGTTCTAAAAAAAATCTACAATTTATAAGGGAAAACAGTAGACAATAAATAGCGTTATTCTTATAGAAGTGATGATTCGCTATTTTCAAAGTTTCGACTAAAACCACCTTGACTGGACATTAGGGAGGTTCTTATTTTGGGTATTTTCGAATTTTTATGCTGACAAAGGCTCTTATGGTTCAAAATAAATAAAAAAAAATATCCCCCAAATTTCAAGTCTCTATCTCAATTATAACCTGTGCCCCCAGCGATGTAAGTTTCACATCTAAATAACATGGGGTTTTTACCAATGAAAGATCAATTTTTTATTCCGGCTAAAGTAATAGCTCAAAAAATTTGAAACTCTGTAAGCTTTATCCTTATAATAATAGCTATCCCTCAGAATTTTTACAGATTTCTTGCTATTATAATTCTGGAGGCTATAACTTAGTAACACTAAGATATAGCAGTATTTTATCTAGCTGTAACTCCAAAATTATAATAGATAAAAATCTCTAATAATTCTGATGGATAGCTAGTATTATAAGGATAAAGTCTACACAGTTTCAAATTTTTGAACCATTACTTTGGCCGAAAAAAAATCGATATTTTAATTGCAAAACCCCCTGTTATTTAGATGAGAACTTACATCGCTGGGGTCACAGGTGAGATAGAGACTTGAAACTTGTGGGATATTTTTTTTTATTTATTTCGAACCATATGAGCCCTTGTCAGCGTAAAAATTCGAAAATACCCAAAATACGGGCCACTCTACTGGACATTTTTTATTAGATATTCTCATCTTAGTGCATAGAATTTTGACACCAATATTCTCGAATAGTTTTTAACTGGTGGTGAAGTCATTCTAAAAAGTTGACAGCTTCATCACAAGTGTGAAATCTTAGATACACTCGTGAGAATGTCTCATCAAAAATGTCTCATCTAGTGTCAGGGTTATTTAAAGGCGTTTTTTGACCTTGTCTGTTATAATTTAAACATAATCTAATGTTTGGTTTACCCAATAGGTGAACGCACTGAGCTTAAAGGAATGATATATGTCACGCTAAAACTATTTTGTTCAAATCACTCTTATCAAAATCGCCCAGGCCATTTGCTATAACATGGCTTAAGTTTCAAGGGCGGTGCATTTTTTTTATGGTAGCGGTTAACTCTTAAAGTTTATATAAACTTGATAATTTACTTATTACCCGAGATATTGTAACTGATATTATTGTTTTTGGAAAGATTAAGAGCAAAATTATATTAAAATAATTCAACGACATCTATTAGAAGTATGTACTCAATCCAATTAGTTATTAAAGCATTAATGTCCAAAAAGTATAAACCCCTATCAAGAATACCTTAAACTACATTCAAAATAAGGACTACAAATAATTAGTAATTAAAGAGTTTATAAAAGAATTTTAACATACTTGGATAAAAAAATATATATATGTATTACCTATAAAAAAAATCTTGGATAAATTATTATATTCTTGAAGAGAAGCTTCCTTCTATATATATTTACAGACTGTGAATTACAAAAAAAAAATCATCTTAGATATTTCTGGAATGATTTATGCAAATTTAATTGTGTCTGACCACTCGTGAAGAATGAATTGCGGAATCTTAACTCTATGAAAAATATATATATTTTTAATGCAATATTCATTAAAAAAAAATAAACTGCAACGGATCGTTGCTAAACTTTATCCAAATTCATTTGAAATATTAATATGTTTATTCCTTTAATATTAATCAGATATCACTTGCTATTTGTAGTTCATGTTGACTTTAATTCAAAAATATTGATCGATTCTTATTTTAAAGTCGAGGAATAACCATTCTACATTGGATTTTTGACATTTCGGTTTTTATTGGTAACCATTGCTGAAGACATGGTGGAATCGACTTAAAATAAAAAATGGCGATCGATTCTCATCTAATACTTGAGGAATAACAATTCTACATTAAATTTTTGACGCTTCGATTATTATTGGTAACCATTGCTTAAGACATGGAGGAATCGACTTAAAATCAAAAATAACGATCAATTCTTATCAAATACTAGAGGAATAACCTTATTGCATTCCATTTTTGATGTTTTGACTATTAATGGCAACCTCTACTGAAAACTTGGAAGAATCGTCTTAAAATCAAAAAGACTAAATTCTTTTATGGCAAACAACTCAAGCTTGAGTACTAATGTTTGTTGGCCGATATGTACCAAAAACTAATCAGCGCTTCATTTTGTTAAAAGAATGCTATGTTTTCAATTTCATTTCATTCGGTGCAACGATGTGGAAAAAATCGTGGGCCAAAAAAACGATAACATCCATCCATCCATCCATCCGCACGCACTAAATGAAAAAATTGCACTTTTTGGCCTCTCGACGAGACCCCATGTAATTTTTGGCAAAACCGTCACGTGCTAAAATTCAACCTAATTGAATACTACAATTTGTGACTTTTATTTAGTTCATGGGTTCTGTAGTATTTACCTGAGGACCCTTTGAAGCCACGCTTGCCTCGAGGCCGATTACAATACTTTCCCCATGCTTCGCATTGGATAAAGTAAAAAAAACAAATAAAAAAAAAAAAAAAAAATTCATATTATACATTTCTCTTCAAGTAGGTATTTTTATTATATATGTTTAGGGATCCTACTCCTAGTAATTCACCTAGCACTAAGTATAAATAACAATCGAGGAAAATTTAATATATTTCAAAATTTTGCTTTTAAAAAATCCATCTCACTCTAAAAAAAGCTATATGTCTGAAAAATATGATATATCATTTATTTTAATTTATATTTTATCAAACTCTCCTAACAAAAGCCCACAGCTCCTAGCAATTTCTATATTTACTATACCTACAGAGAAAATGCAAGAACGAACGGGTCTCTTTTTTCTAATTTCTTATTATGATAAGATTAAATAAAATTAACAAAAAAAAAAGCGAAAAACATTTCGTGGAAAATGATAATCGGCTGGGCTGGCTGCCGGGCTTCTCTCAACCTCAGTCTTTAGCGATAAGTGAGCTCATGTGGTCGCTGGTCACCCGCTATGCCCAGCCGTCTTGTTAAGTAAGTAATAATCACTTTTATTTACTTTCTCCATTAATATCATTAATTCTAACTTCATACATCATGCTACCATTTATTTATTAAAATAACATTTCAGTATTTTATATAAATTCTTTGATTTGTTCATACTAATGTTTTTTTGCTTACAAGTCAACGGCTGGAAATTTATTAAATTCTTTAATCCTTCAGATTAGAATATTTTTAATACATATTGTTGTAGGCTTTCGCTATAATTACAATTCAAAATATTTTTAACTTTTCAAAAGAAAAGTTAAAAATTCAATATTATACACAATGGAAAATATTAGCCAATGGAAAAGTTATTCCATTCACACGATTCAATTATAAAAAATAAAAACATTTTCAAACAAATCTAATTGTTTCCACTTACAGAATGTCAATCAAGATACATTATTACTGGATTAAAAATTAAATCTTTAGATCTGTTTTTAAAATATATCGAAAAATTTAACCAAACGTCTAGTAAAGGGTTACGGACCTCTGCTTCCTAAGTCATCCACCTTACACTATATAAAAAGCAATTCCCACAAAATTTCTAATATATACTAATATAATTAATTTTTTATTAATTATAAATTATTTCACCCTTAGAAAATTTCTGGCTACGTGCCCTACTTGTTCTTACGATTTTGCAAGAAAAAATTCCACGCATATTGTCATGTTTTTTTTTCTAAATGAATAATAACATAAGCAAATGTGACATATGGTTACAAAATGATTCATTTAATGACACTAGT
The DNA here is from genome assembly GCA_024734495.1 of Forficula auricularia. Lineage (NCBI taxonomy): Eukaryota > Metazoa > Arthropoda > Insecta > Dermaptera > Forficulidae > Forficula > Forficula auricularia. Next base: position 38,165,830 of record JALMQS010000128.1, on the reverse strand, counting down.
AATTTATTTTTATGATAAAGCATTAAGAAGATAACATAGGGGTTGGTTCTACATAAAAAGCATTTTTTTTTTTTGTACAATAATTCATTCAGGTATTCCTTCAAATCTTTCTCTTAAAACTAGGAATAGTTCTGTGTATGACAAAACATCTTCTAAAACAACAAGTTTTATCTTAGACGAATATCCAATCCTTTTCGCTCATTTTTAACTAAATAATCAATTAATTAAAAACCGAAACATTTTATTTGCTACTTGTATATTATGGTCATTTATGGGCGTTGTAAATATTTCTACTGTTATGGTTGGTGCTGCCACCTACACAGCGCTTAACCGAACTAAAGTTTGCAGCCCTTATATAAACCAATCTCTACAAATTAACTAGAAAGAGTCTTGAACAAACTTTTTAAAAATTAAATAATAAAAATAATTTTTAGAAAAAAAAATTGACTTTAAAAAAATTAATAAAATAATAAGAAGTCAAAAATAAAATAAAATGCACTAAAAGGTATAAAATAATTATCTTATTTAGTTACAACTAAACGATGAAATTGTTACATGAAATCACTTTTTGATGTCGGTGCCAAACATATACACTTTATGAATCGCAATCGACGGATCTTAGTATGTTTGGCGGGTAATGAAGACAACATCACGTAAGCTCGCATATATAGTTTGTTTGGCACCGACTTCAATAAATGATTTCATGTAACAATTTCATCGTTTAGTTGTAACTAAATAAGATAATTATTTTCTACCTTTTAATGCATTTTATTTTATTTTTGACTTCTTATTATTTTATTTGTTCCATTTTATTTTTTTGAAGTCGGTTTTTTTTCAAAAAATTATTTTTATTTTTCTCTTTTTAGTGATGTTAAGAATAGTGGCTTATGATAATATCTTGTAAAATCTTGTTAAAGACAAAAAAAAAATTTCAGAAATTTTTTAAAAATCTTATAAATTTGATGGTTCAAAGGCTCTCAGGCCATTATTTACGGCGATAGAGACATTTAAAGATTTTAAAGACAAAAAATTTTCAGAAATTTTTTAAAAATCTTAATATGTGACCACTCCTAAGGTATCCCATTTCCAATAAAAAAAGAATCATCGAAATCGGTCCATAAACAAAGAAGTTATGCGTGAACATAAATAACAAAAAAGTTCCAATACCAATGAAAAAAACGGGATCAATCGGGTACGAGACTGAACCCAATGCAAAAAAAAATCATCCAAATCGTCCACATGGTAAAGAGAAATAAATGTTCAAACACAAAAAATAACACACATTCCGTTGAATTGCTAACCTCCTCCCTTTTTTCAAAGTCGGTTAAAAAGTCAGGAAAATTATTTGCCTGTTATTGTTGATTCATTTTTTTCTTTCTAGTATTTATCCCTTCAAATCTTTCACCTACCTCTAGGAATCCGTGAATATCAATATTGTTATAAAACTTAATAGTCCGTGTCTAATAATAATTAAATGAATACCAATTCATTTAATTTTTAAAATCATCAAACACTTAAATATTAAATTGATTGAAAATAAAAAATTTTCGCTACTCTCTCCAATTTAACTATTTCTTATATCAAATAACCCTTCATGATAAAAAGCTAAAACGTGCCCCAAAGATGCAGCTTATCAACAAACAAAGTTCAATTGAAAAGTTTTTGTTTTGCCGAGAGTAGCAGAGTTGTTGATTCACAAAGAGAAACAAAGAGGTTGTCCTCTGCTTGATGCAAATAAATATATCTCGATATATATGTGTGTATGTTTATTTGCATCAAGCAGAGGACAACCTCTTTGTTTCTTTTTGTGAAACAAAGTTCAGCAAATTGGCTATAATCGAATTTGATTCTTTCTCACTATTTGCCCTTTTCATCCCTATGCTCTGTAACTAGAAAGTCACAAAAGTGACCCTTTCTCAAATGTTCAATTCCTAAAAAAGCTCCACAATTCATGTAAAATGTAATGATTTACTTATCGAAGAAACTCGAAAATCCCATTAAGTCAATTAAAATGAATTTAACAAGTGGTGAAGATAAATAGAGCGAATCAAGCAATCGCTGCTATAAATAAAATAACCTCTGATGAAACGAATCAATGAAACACATTACTTCCTATTTGCTTGCTTCGGAAATATATTTCTATACAAAATAAAATTATCAGATCTAATGACTACTATATAATAAAGAGAATTCAAGAATATCTTGATTCAAATAGCTAAACATATACCGTATATATAATATATACTTAAACATATATATAACGCGTATAAATATGTACATACCAGTGGCGGTTGGTGACTTTTCAACCAAGGGATGCTGTCCAAAAAGTACCCTTCATTTTTTGAAATTTTATTTTAATCTTCTCTTTGTTTTGCAAATTTCATTGAATACGCCATCAGTTTTTTTCAAATTTAACATTATATTAGGTTTTTTAAAAATATATTTTAGGACCTTCGACCCAAACGGATACTGCTTTGTGTGAGTGAGGGTAGGATTCAGAAATTAATTCTTGTGACGTAAACTGCACAGTCCCTGAGATGGAAATCGACATCTTCCACAATGAATCAGCCTGTTCTATAAGAAAGTCTTGAATTTCTCCTAATTCTATTGCTATGACTTGCCTATAGCACTAATACAATAGTTATTTCCAATCTTATATATTGAGAGTTTTTAGAAATGGATTAGTCCAAAAATTCTCAAATCATCTTTATTTATTCTTTTTTTTTGTATTATTTCTATTTTAATAGTTCCTGAGCGACTAAAACTTGTCTAGACCTGTCTTTGACATGCTTGAACTGGAAGATATATCTACCAGGCAGAGACTTCAAACCTTCTATCAGCGCCCTTTTCTGAAAATCATTCATTTTAATTGAAACTATATGCAACAATTTTATTTCGTTTCGAGAACCAATATACTTTTCAAAACAAAAAAAATATTTCTTATAGAAATATTATTTGAAATAACGAATAATAATTTGAAAATTTAAAGATCCTCCTGAAATTTTAAAGTCGACATTATATATTTATGAAATACTCTAAAGGTTTGAAATTTTAAGGATGCGCCGCATCTACAGCATCCATGGACCGCACTCCACTGATACATATATATTATCAGTCTTTTTAATATGAAATATTTTATCTGTTATTTCCCATGGTTTCAAATATCCGATTGGATGTAGGTAAATTTGCTTTTTTTTTAATCATACTGATACAAGAAGTTGCACCGAAAAGGTTCAATCTCTGAAGTCCGCGATGGACCCTTGTATCTTGGAAATAAGAAGAGGTTTAGGGATTGGGTCGGAGTTGAAGGTATTCGTGGATGCTTTGTCGTAATAGTAAGCAGATCACTTAACAAACGAACCTTCTTACTATAACGACAAAGCGAATTTACCTACATCCAATCTGGTATTGAGCCCGTGAGAAATAACAGATAAAATATTTCTTGTTAAAAAGACTGACGATGAAGGTCAAACCTACGAAACTATATATTCTTTAACAAATAAATTGTATATATATACATCACATATTTATATTTAGTTTATTTGGATCATGCAGAGGACAATCTCATTGATTTCTCCTTATGAAATTATAAATGAATCCAGGATTATACGCCAAAATGTTTTTTACATCAAATTTTAATTATTTTTCTATTTACATCCCGGGTGGTCAAACTTAGTACATACAAGCGAGAGATTTTACCCGTCAATAAACCCAGCTCGTGAATGCTTAACTTTTTTTATCTTTTATCACTTCATCGGCTCTTTTGAATCGCCCACAAAACCTCTTTTGAATTGATTTCTTCCTAAACCTGTCGTCTTGCACTTGCTCAGTAATTCTAGTCAGAAATTAACTTGTATGTGATTCATCCAATTTGCCGGCTACCCAAAACGGATTGTCAAGGGCGACTGGTGTCTGTCAGTATGTGTATGTGTATGTGTCGGGGAGGGCTCCAGGAAGATAAAGAGGTTGTCACGTGTTGGCGCGTGGAATTTTCAGAATACGGGATTTTAGCAGAATCATTGGCTGGATTGAAAGAAGAAAGAGAGGTAAGGAACAGCCCGAGCGTTGCGATCTCTAATTCAATTATCCGTTTGGAAGGAATTAACCTATTCAAGTGGTTCTGCATCAATTCAATCTCAACTGGCGATAATTGATTAACTAAATTCAATTTAAAAAAAAAGAAGTTAAAATTAAAAATTTTTTTATTGGTCGGATTTTAGTTTTTTCTTATATTATGTTATCGAAACAATAACATCGAGAAGACGCTGATTTTAGGAGATGAGTAGGGCGAAAAAATAAATATTTGAAATCAAGCTTGATTTGTATACCATAAAAGAATTTAATCTTTTTGATTTTAAGTCGATTCGTCCACGTTTTCAGTAGAGGTTGCCATTAATAGTCAAAACATCAAAAATGGAATGCAATAAGGTTATTCCTCTAGAATTAGATAAGAATCGATCGTTATTTTTGATTTTAAGTCGATTCCTCCATGTCTTCAGCAATGGTTACCAATAATAATCGAAGGGTCAAAAATCTAATGTAGAATTATTATTCCTCAAGTAATAGATGAGAATCAATCGCTATTTTTGATTTTAAGTCGATTCCTCCATGTCTTCAGCAATGGTTACCAATAATAACCGAAATGTCAAAAATCCAATGTAGAATTGTTATTCCTCGACTGTTAAATGAGAATCGATCATTATTTTTAAATTACAGTCAACATGAACTGCAAATTGCAAGTGATATCTGATTAATAATAAAGGAATAAACATATTAATATTTCAAATGAATTTGGATAAAGTTTAGCAACGATCCGTTGCAGTTTATTTTAATTTATTTATAAATTTATTATTTGAAAAAAATTCTGTTTCCGACATCTTCTTATTTCATTATTATAATTTTTTTCTTTTATTCAATATTTTTTATTTTTATTATTTTATTATTTGGAATCAATGGACAATGCATATCAACGACGAAGAAGCAAAGCTTCTACCGACAGTCTCATGACTGGTGTATTTTTTTTAATCTAACTTCACAAGTAGCTATATTTTTGCCAAAAATACCCAACAAATTAAGGTCGAGAATCAGAGGTCTTATTAGATATGTTTTATTCAAGTCAGAATAGACCTCTCTAAGGAGTCGAACCCGAGTGCTAAACTTGCTTTCCGAGGAGTTGGCTTAACCTCTCGAGACGATCGATATTCTTCAGACATAGAAATATATGCTATATAAGAAACTTTATTCAAATTTTGAAAAACTTAAATGCAAAATTCCGCTAGCGGCTGAAGAGGTCAATAGATAGCAAGATAGAATTGTTCCATCCGCCCCCTTTTTAGAAAATAGATTTTCAATTATTTTAATGATCAGATTCCAATTAATTTCCTCAAAAGTACATATAGCATATATATATCATTTATTTACTATACCAAAAAATTAATAAATAAAAAAAGCTTTAAAAACTTTGAACTCTTCCGTCCTTTTTGAGGAGAGTAAATAAAAAAAAATCTGAAAAACCAGACGATGCTCAATAATTAAATTGGTTGACCAGGAACTACCTATATAAAGGCCAGCCTCAGCTGCATATTTTGCCAAATGTTTTTATTCAAATAGAGTTCAAATACTTCATCTTAAAGGGCCATACTCGACTACGAGTATCGGCGATTACTATGGAGAGTATCCTCTCCAATGTAATTTTCCTAGGAAAATTTTTTACAGGGATGGTTTCCCATTGCCTTCCCCTGAAGGAATCAGATTATAGCCTGTCAAATATTTGCATCGAGTCGGGCTTGAATCCGCAGTAACTTCATTAGAAGGCATGCACTTTAACCACTCGGCTAACCAAATACTGACTTTTGTAAATACACAATTTTGTTAAAAACAGGCACCTTAATTAGGCGTAAAGAATTCAGCCTCATTATCGAGTTTACAGTCCTAAGAATCGTTTGAAGCAACCGCCCGCCTCCATTCTACTCTTTCCCAATATCTTTCACTTCCCTGAAAGTCTCACCTCCCATTTTATTCATTATCTGGTGAAAATATTTCGATCTAGCCCTTCCTCTTTTCTTCCACACCTAAAATAACAAATTCATATCTTATTACTCTTTTTTACTTTATCCAATGCGAAGCATGGGGAAAGTATTGTAGTCAGTCTCGCGGCAAGCGCGACTTCAAAGGGTTCTGAGGTAAAGACTACGGAACCCATGGTCTCAATTAAGGTCACAAATTGTAGTATTCAATTAGGTTGAATTTTAGCACGTGACGGTTTTGCCAAAAATTACATGGGGTCTCATCTAGAGGCCAAAAAGTGCCATTTTTTTAACTATATAGCATTGCTATGTGTTTAAATTTAGAACCATTACAAGACCAGGAAATATTACAAATGAAGATTTAAATCTTTGAATAAAATATTTAGCGCAATACCTAAGGATTTCACCTCCAATTAGCCCGGATTACTCTTGGTTTCGATTCCCGATTGGGTGAAAACAAACTTTCTGACATATAATTAAAAATAATCTATTCCATCTCGGATCTACAGATTTAGTAGATGACATCCATTTATGAGAACTAAAAGTTTACGAGTATTTCTAACGAAATAAACCTTTTGTCTTCTTTCTATTTAAACCTATTTTTGCGTGTAATAAAATTTCCATTTAGTAATCGATAAAGCAGAAGATGATTCATATTTATCTGGACAAAAACTAGCGAGAAATCAGTTGAACATATCCGCCCAGATGCAAATGAAGAGTCTCCGAACCTTCGGCTCTGTCCTCTTTGAGATGTCCACAAAGATATGTTATTGCTATATTTTATACCAGACTTGTTTTATTTAACGTTTCCATATTCGGTTGGTCCATCAAGAATAGAGAGAAGATAACGTTCCTTGTTGTTGTTTTGTTATATGGTTGCCTTTTTTGGTAACCCGAATCCGAAAAGACACTCAGCGGGACTCTTTTCGGTTATTCAAATGACCACATTGGATTCCCTCGATAGTTCTATATATCAGATGTTGTGGGTTTTCAATTAATTAAAATCATTCAATGCTTTATGTAAATAGTATTGTGTTCAAAAAATGATTTGAATTGTTTAGTTATAGGTATTGATTTCAGATGATTGTTTTTGGAATAACAAAATCTGGCATGACCTGTGTACATTACGTATAGTTTTCTTAGCAATTGACCGTTAAAATTAATTCATTGTTACTAATATAATAAAAATTAAAACGTATTATATAATTCCCATGGAATAGAATTAACACAGAAAAGCAGAGTAAAATAGAAGGTACTAATTGTATCGAAGTCTTAACACTGATTATCCTGTGATAATAATTATTTAAACATTGTATTTTTGAACACTAATAGTTATTCTAAAGAATTTACGAGGAAAATATCATCTACTAAATCTGAGTTGTCATGGATAAGTAATTTTTATTACAAATCAGAAGAATTTTGTTCACCTCTTCGGAAATCGAACCCAAGTGCCAAAATAGCAGCCCGGGCTGATTGACTACCCTGATGTGAACGATCTGACATAGGTAACGCGTTAAATATGCATTTGAGTTAAAGATTTTATCTTTTTTCGTTCAGACAACATGATGTTGGTTCGACATGAAAAATAATAATTAATAAAATTAAAATACTTCTTTAATTATAATTTTAGATTTAATCTTCGTTTGTAAAATTTCGCGGTCTAGTGATCTAAATTTGAACACATAATCATGCCATATATTTTAAATTAAGTATGTTGAGTGTTTCGAATTCGTTCAAAAATTGAAGGCCAATCGAAAGAGTGAACATAACCCTTCTAACATATAATATAAATTATTATCCATACTCACTTGGATTCAAGAGATGATACTCTTTCTTTAAAAATTCTTCTTTCAAAAATTTAAATTTTTATTCTAATAGCTCATACGCCACCTACAGACAAAATAATAAAACAAGTATAAATTTCAATTCTGAACTTGCCCACACTGTATATTTTCTTAACCTAACCACATGAAAGATTTTAACCTTTCATTCATAAATTAATTCCTGTGAATACATTGTAATAGACTGATGAAGAGGGCAAAGCCCTCGAAACTATAGTCTCGTTATAAATAAATAAAATTTATAATTCCAGCAGAAGACACACTCTTTTATTGTCTCCTTCAATATATAAAAATTCTGCTACTCTAGGCAAAAACTTTCAATTTAATAATGAAAAAATGTTGTTTTTCCTGAGAGTCGAATCCAACTGTGAAAAAACTCAAAACTTAAATAACTCCTTCTGCTGACATTTTTATAAAATTTATTGACAACAAAGAAGCTGTCATTCTTGTGAAACATAAAGAATACCTAAATATAGGTATAATGTTTGAGAAATGAAATATTCGAGCTAAGCTAAAGGCCGCTGCACACGAGGCTTGTTTTAATAATTTTTTGTGTGCATGTTACCACTCAAAAGCATCCCAGGACCAAGCTGGAAAATAGAACATGCCCTATCTTTTAAATAAAGCAAATTAGCCAGAAAGACATCCGACAGGCTTCCGAATTGCAAACAGAAACATCCCATCCCAAAAACAGGTAGAGGAAAAAGCCTCGTGTGCAACGGGCTTAAGCTACACTATACATATATCAGTGAACCGATATAAACCATTAAGGGATATTTTCCAGGCAATTGGTATGTAACTCAAATTTTCATTGTAAAATCACCAAAAATTTACGGAAAGTACTGAGACTTGAAAAAAAAAGTTTTCGCTTTCTCTCCAATTTAATTTTCGAAGTTGTTCACTCCAATCCTTCCGCTAACTCTATGTAAGTGAATTAAAAAAAGAATCTAGCTAATTGCAATGACTTAATGAGCCCCACCTTCGTGCAGCTACCATAAATTATATCGGTTTACAAAACAAATATGCAAATTTTTGATTAGCGATGCAAAAAAAGTCGAAACATGTGCTATTGAGATTGCTGATTATTGTTATTAGTAATAATAACGGACCTTTAAGCCATCGACCGAGTCATTTGTGCATTATACATTCCGGTTGACATTTTAAATAAAAAGCTTCGCCTTCATTCCTCATAATTTCGCTCATCGACAAATCGAGACCTAAGGTACTTTTCCACTCTGCGAAGAAATTTTAATTCAATCTCCAAACACTTGACAAATAGAAAAAATTAATAAAATTACTACTTGGTAGACTTCGAATGATAAAACTATTAAGTTAGTTCAAAAATATTCAAATTTGTTTTTGTTTTTTAAATTCTTAATTCATAGGGATGTGGACAATGATTTCAAAAAACACATTTTAATCCTCATTGAATGTTTTGTTGTTTAATTACAATTCTCTCAGCAACTTAGATTTTTATATTTTCTATTTTACTGAAGAATTTGTTATTAAACAATGAAACGTTCAACGAGGACTAAAATTTGTTTTTTTAACCGTTGTTCACATTCCTACGAATCTAGAATTTGTTTTTACTTTTTTTGGTGTAAACAATTTTCGAATCCTGGAGAAATTACTATATTTTTGGGCATTATTTTTTGTCAGCCCTGATTTCGAATCCCAAGATATCTCGAGGGCGGAAATAAAATGGGATTGCGTGGGTGCATCAAATACCGTATAAGTAAACTTTCTTCTTAATGAGGGCAGAAATAGAAAAGTGAGTCTGAAATTATACATCTTGGATGATAATGTCTCTGAAGCCCTGGGGCAGTCAAATAATATAATTTAAAATAAATTTTTAGTGACAAAACCCAATTAATTTTTCTTTATGACAAGATTAATCGGTTTTATTCTTAAAGAATATTAAATTTAATTAAAATAGTTAGATAAACATAGAGAAAGAAGATTAGAAACTGAAGCGGGTATATTCTTAACTATTATTATCATTTCCGTCCATAATTTCTATTAATTTGAAAGTTTATAATGGGAAAATAAGGTCAAGTTTTTATCTGTGACTTTTTTATTTATCAGACAACGTTTCGTCGACTTTGCCGACTTTATCAGGGCTTCAAATAGTCATGCCCTGAAAATGTGGCCAAAGTCGACGAAACGTTGGCTGATAAATAAAAAATTCACACATAAAAACTTGTCCTTATTTTGCGATTATAAACTTTCAAATTATATTCTTAACAAACTTATATAAAACCCTTTCAATGGACATATCGATTTGTGCTGCCACCTACCAAACTCTAGCTGAACTATGTTACTTAGTAGAAACTCAATGTTTTGATTAATACTTAATATTTACTAGACAACTAGACTAATAAAGTTGTTGTATGGAAATAAGGACAATAGCTTATGTAAATAATTTTTATTTTTTGCAATAAATTATTTAAAATTTAAAAATTATTTGCATAAGCTATTGTCCTAATTTCCCTACAACAACTTTATTAATTTAATCGATGGACATAAATAATCAAAATAATTTACTAGACTTTTTGTTTAAGATTAGAGGAACGTACCGTCAGTTGGAAGATCACTTATCTTAATAATCTAACTTATATTATATTTAAACATAAATCAACGAAAATAAAATATAAAATTATTTAAAACTAAATGTTTTAATATTCCTTTTATTCTAATTATTTTATATCACTATACCACCTATATTATTTAAAGCCAAATTTTTCTTTATATCAAACATTAAGTTTTCTCCTTCCTGTATTTAAAATCTGTGTTTTGGGAAATACTTTCTGTCTGTTCCACCTTCCACATAGCGAATATGTCATTAAATAGAAGTTCATTAGGTATTTAAATTTTTCGCCAACTTCAAATTCCTTTTCGTTGTCGAAATAAATGTTTGGCACTGGTGATCTCTATCATCCTTTATATTTATTCAAATAAATTTAATAAAAATTTAATGCATTGAAAATAGATACAAAAACTTTTTATAATATGAATAATGCATAAATAAATAGTGAACTTAGGAAGTTTCTAGAGAAAAAACTTTTATTTAGAAAACTCAATTTTTATTATTTTTAAAGAAACTTCAAATCTTGTTAAGGCTTCTGTTTTGACGAGTTGTGCATTTATATGTAAAACGATTTACGATTTCGGAGAAACATTCAAAAAATGGATAAATTGGTTCAAATTTGTTTCTCTTATTACCTATAATATCATTTAGAAATATATTGTAATCTAACGCACTTTTTTCTTTTCTGTTTTAGGTGAGTTGATTTTTCTTTTTGATATTCCTGATCATCTGGACGTTGCTCTCTAGATAGTGTCTTAGATGTCTGGTAAAGTACCATCTTAAGGTTTTAATGTATTTTTAAAGTATTAATATATATACAGGAAGGATTTTTTTATGAAATTAATATTTTCAATCTAACTTAGATGTTTTGCCCTATTTACTTATACATTCCAAATGATAAAAATGAATTAATAAATTACAATTACAATAAATAAACATATACAAATTTTTTTATAATATTTATTGTAGGTATTTGACATCCTCCAACGAAATTTCAAAAAATAATAAAATTAAACTTCTGTTCTTAAATAGGGTTCAAGTATACTTCAAGAAAGAAATTTAAATTGGTGACATAAAGTAGAGTTGGAAAAAATCGAATAGCCCTTTTTATATAACTTGAATTTGAAATTTTTCAAGAAAACATTATTTAAAATTAAACAATTAAATATTCCAGCGCTTCCCAATCGATCGCAGACCCCAAAGATCGAAAATAATTTTCAGCCCCGGCTGATCCTTTTGTCTATAATAAAAATAATCTTTTCTTCGTTCCCTAAATTTAAATTTGTTATTAATTGTCTTTACACGGCCTCGTTGTGGTCGCGCCCCGGGTGAAGAGAAAATTATTTTCGATCTTTGGGGTCTGCGATCGATTGGGTGGCGCTGGAATATTTAATTGTTTAATTAATGAATCAAGGCATACGCTGCGAAAATGAACGAGGAGAGGATTAAAAAAAAAATCCATAATTCATATAGACAATAGGTATTAGTTTGGGTTCAGGGATCAGTAGCTTAGTGGATATAGGAGCTCTTATGACAAAGCATTGCAGTACACATGCAAAGATCCCGGGTTCGAGCCCCGGCTGATCCTTTTGTCTATAATAAAAATAATCTTTTCTTCGTTCCCTAAATTTAAAAATTATTTAAAATGCTTATTATGTTGTTTTTTTTTTGCAAAATTTTGATTTTTTGAGGTTTCTTCAGGGTTAAAAATAATTTATTTTTATTTTATTTTATTTTTATTTAAATTTATTGAAATTATTTTTTTACAGTCTCATGGTTTTTGTATTACAGTTTTCTAGTATATTTTCTATTTCGGTCATTTGACGCCTATTTAAATTTAGACGCAACCTCTGATACGAGCTGCTATTTCAGTTGCCTAACTTCCAGGCTCCTTAGAAAATTAAATCTATAAAAGGCTTTTTGAGGTAAATGAATTATAGTTTTAATTAGAGCTTCTTTTTCTTTTCAATGAATACATAATTATATTAGTTATATTATTTTTATTATTAATTTTCTTATCAATTTCATTTTCTTATCAGTTTTCAAATCTTTATTTGCGTTAGTATTTAGTTGCTAGGTATTCCGATGAGTGGCGCCACGTTCCGAGTCCACGCCTCGATAGGGGTTTTGGACGCCGGCGCTTCGTTGGCTGATCACTAGACTAAAGTATTGATCGGATATAACGAAAATACCGGGCGCTTTTTTTGAAATTTATTATAATATAATATATTATAAAATAGGCCAATTATTTTTTATTTAACGAGAAAATCAATTTAGAATAGTGATGATATTCTTGATCACCCCCCCCCCCCCGACTCTTTAAAAATTGACGAATTTCTTCCATTATCATCAAAATTTTAGAAACGAAAAATATTCAGTTAAAATTTTCATTTTAAAACAAAGCCGTCTTTGACAAGCGGAGTAATAGTGTATTTATTTTTATTTTTAAACTTCTGAACTATTTCTAGGATTAACATTGTGTTAGTTCACTTATACTTAGATACTTCTTCATTAAATGTTTTCTGTCGAGTGACTTCTACCTTTAAATATAATCATCAATCTCTCAATCCTTCTTAGCTTCATTTAAATTAAATTAAATTTTTAATATTCATTAAATTTTCTCAGCCAAATATTTAATAATTTTTCAATAATTTTTAATTAAAGCATTAATCTAAAAAAATCTAATTAAAGCATTAATCTAAAAAAATCTTTTAAAAAATCCAGTAATCATTCGGACTTTCAGTATTATAGATTTTCGATTGTTTTTTGATACAACTTTTTCAATTTTCGAGTTTATTGACGGGTCCTGCCACCTACTTGGAGCTTAACTGAACTAAAATTCGCAACCCCTAATATCATTTCATACAAATTCAAATGAAAATATCCTGAAGTAAATGTTAATATAATTGTAGAGGCCACACTTCCAGTACCTGAGATAGATTTCAGTATCTACAATATCGATCAACTAACCGCATAAAGAGGAAATCCATAATTATTTCATTCTATAGCATTTCATGGAATTACTCCACAAGCACTTAAAAACAACTCTAGGGCGGAACATTCTGATGAGAATATTTCATTAAACATTTCTAATCTATTAGGTTTCAACAGAAACTTCTCTTTACTACCAAAATACCATTTTACTTTTAATAAAAAGAAGAGGTGGTTGTATTTTATAAGTTAAAATAAGAAGAGAGACAACTAGGAAAATATAAATTCAATTTTCTATTGTCAACATTTCGATTAATAATTTTTTATAAAAGAGAATTGAATTTTTGGAATTTTTGAAAAAGCAATAAGATTTTTTAAATAAGCATATTATTATACATGTCAAGAGGATTTTCGACTCTAGAGTTAGTCACACAACAGTCATTTAGCACTTGATTTCGTCTCCCAGGAGATCGACCAATCCCTTCTGACATGTAAAGCAAACTTATAAGATCTGTGATTTCTACCCTTTCAATTCTTAATTAAATTTTAATATCTACATAAAACCCATTATTCTCTTTGATCAATAATTATAACATAATAATAATTAAAAAGTCTTCGTTTAATAAAAAAAAATATTATATACTTTTCAGCTTTCATAAACCCATCTTCAGCTATTCTTTAAACAATTTTGCCCATCTTTTTTTTATTTTTTTATTTTCCAAAAAAAATTTAATTGTAAATTATATATGAATAATCTAGCACAGGGCCCTTAAACCAGGTAACCACAATATCCTAAGAATATTCTAAGGACATTTAAATCTTCTTAGAATATTCTGAGGATATTGTGTGTTACCTGGGAAAAGGCTAGCTATGGCACTGAGATATAGTATTATTTTTTTAGAAATTCCTTAGAGTATGTGTCCAAATTTTGTATTTTTCCATTTTTCTACATCAAAAAATAATAATAATATTCAAACAAAATTTCGTTTTTTTGATAATTTATTTATTTATTTATTTACAATCCATAGAAACATAGGACTTTAAGTCTCACCTAGTGTTTATACAACAATTTAGTTACAATATTTTATAAAGTTGGCAGAAGAGTTTATACCAATACACCAATTTTGAAGGTGGGAAAAAGTAAAGAAAGATTAGAAGACATATTTAATTCTTATATAATGAGATTAAGAGCTCATTAAATTTTCGTTGAAATCAAAACATGGATACTTGACGTTTCTCCTACATTTTTCTAAAAATAATTAAAATTTCATTTTACTATGCTTGCCATAAAATGGTTCCTCTCTTATTTAAGTAACGAAAATTTTTGAGTGAATCACTTAATTCTATCTCTTTTCTTTTTCTAAGGTTGTCGATTTAAATTAAATAAATGTGCAAACGGGTATTTCTAGAATAAGTTAAATTAAAAATATTTATAATCGTCTTAAAAACTTGTCTGGACTTGTCTTTGAGTCCTTGCAGCAGCAGCTTAGATGTTAAGAGTAGCAAGGGTAGAATGCTTCTATCAACGACCTTTTTATGAAAGAAATTCTCAATTTCTTCTTTATTTGGAAAAAAGAACAAACTACTATGCTTTCTGAAAAATTTAGCGATTTGGGAATTTTATGTAATTGAATTAATTGAATGGTTTAAGAAAAAAAAAGTTGACATTTTGAGGAATACTGTAGATTATAGAAATTCGCAACAAATCAATTTTTTTTCTACTCTCTTAATAAAATTTTGAAATTTCAGTTCTCATGGAATAATGAATAAGGATGTGAAAATACAAATCTGCTATCAAATACGATTTTCAGAAATCTGAGATTCATTTACTAGGGGGATCCTAGTATCTATATATATAAAATTAAGGTTTTTTCTGTACATTGGTCCAAATCACGCCAAATTTTGATTGCACACGTTTCAAGCAAAGCTATGAACGAAAACACCCTCCTGTCTGTCTGTTTCCGTGGGTTCCGCGAAAAGTTGCTCACGATTCACGTAAAAACGGCTGAAGGGATTATTATGAAATTTCATATTTGGATCAAATGTCTTCTAACTTACGTTTATTTCTATATAACCTTTTGGTATTTTGACCCAAAAAGGAGGTTTAACTCTTTGGCAAAGTTTGTTATGAGCAAAGTTGTAGGGGAAGTGATTTCTGACTTTTGTTTAAGAAAATTCCTACGAAAAACCACCCAAAAAGGGAGAAGGGTGAAAAAATGTAAATTCTTGACCTTGGGGCAAACTCAACCAAATTTTGTATACATCTGTGGGCCTCTAGAGAGCTAGAAATACGTAGCCCCCTGGCTAGCAAGAGAGCGGCCGAAGGTGGGCCTTGCAGCTAGTTGAATATATGTTGATGAAATTAATTTTTTTTTTACTTTTGTTAATTTAATTAATTTCTCATGTCCTTATTGAAATCGAGATATATAATTTCACCTATATAATAAAACAAAACGCTAATGATAAACTAACTTGAGGGAAATGGCTGTCCATTTATTTGATTCCATGCCATCGTTATCAATTGAATTGAATGTCACAGCCGTCGGCCATCTCTCCTCTTCTCTCCATTTTCTATTCAGGAATCCCATCTCTTCTATTAGGCATTGAACAATATCTGTCCATAGGGCTCTATGGACAGATATTGTTCAAGCAAAGGTCATCTCGAAACTGACACGCTGGACATACATAGTCGTTTTCGACAGGCCCAAACAGGAAATTTCATCTTCAAACCTACAAAAATGTTATTTGTATTATTACTAGCTTATATTCAACTTTTCATTTTATTTATTTGTTTCTTTCTTTATCCCTATAGAATCTTGGAATACATTTTTTACTTCTATCAAGTCGATATTTATGAAATTTACGAATTTTGGTAACTGGAGCACCACAGACAGGACAACAACGTTCAAATGGTTCTTCTAGAAAAAAGATTAAATTTCATTTCTAAGTTTAAAAAATATAAGTAAAATACAGGGTGTGGCATAAAGATCTACCACAATGCTGAAAATATTTTAGATCGATAGAACAGGTAAGAAAATGTAAGGTGCTAAATTTTCAGAAAAATCCTGCGTTCCGTTTTCCATAAATGTCTAACGTGCCACCGACCGTGAATCACCTTGTATATATTTGATTTAATCATTAAATTTAAATATTATTTTGTTTTTAAAATGTAATAATTTCAAATCACTATTCGGGATGACATTACGATGTTTCATCAATTCTAGTAATTATTATAGAATAATTTAATTTTTAAAAATATAATGTGAACATTAGCGAGATTTCTTAGAGTATTTTCTATACTCTTTGATATTCGATTTCTCATCCAAATACCAAGTTAAAATTTCAAAGACAAATAAAATCTTGTAATCAAACTTTGACCCACTTTTAGCAACCCATATAATTTCATTAAATAAATACAATTTTTTATAAAAAACAATCTTAAAACGTTTAGTAAATGTTGAAACGTTTTAGGAGAAATTCTCCCTTTATCAAAGAATAATTTTACAATTTTCCTTTGATAAAGAGGGAATTTCTACCAAAACGATTAGACATTTTTGAGATTGTTTTTTATAAAGAACTATATTTATTTTTTAAATTAAATAAACTATAGAAAAATGTCTATAAATCTCCCCCAAAATTTGTTTGATAAATTAAGAAACAATTTTAAAATGAAAATAAACGATTTAATTAATGATAAGAGGAAACTAGAAGATGAAACATCTATAAATCAAGTTTTTTTTATTATAATGTATTTATTTGTATAAGGTGTTTATTATCGTTCGTTTTAACTAGATACCACCTAAAGCAGCATTGTAAACAAATTGGATTAAAAAAAAAATGTTTCATCAAAATAGGGATATCTTCATATTTAAAATGTTTCTTTCAAAAATATTTTTATTATTTATTATATTTTATATGATAATAAGTGAAAATTTAAAAAGCGAAAAGTCACATGTACCTACACAGAATAATAATACCTATTTTTCGAGAAAATATTTTTTTCAAATTATCTAAGGGTGTTCACATTATAAAAATCTAAGAAGACTAATTAACAATCGATTTATGAAACAGTATCATGTATAATAAAATATCAGAACTTCGAAAAGCAAATTCTCTTCTGCATGAATAAAGAATTCTTTGAAAACTTTTCGATGGCTTTATATTAATTTTAGATGGATGATTAATTGACAAGTTAATTAAGCGCGCCCAAGACAAGAGTTTTTCATCCATAATTAGATTAATATGGTAAGATGATTGATAGTTTTTGGTCCATTAGAAGTTTATTAAGAGGATAAGAAATTGATTGATTTCTAAATGAAATTTATTTTGTAAGAAATTATATGTTAAATTAACAACTGATTTAGTTTTGGAAATATTTTTGAAAACATTATGAAGAACCTTAAAATGTATCAAATAAAGAACACTTGCAGTGAACCGATTTCGACAGAAATCTTTCTGTAATTTCTCTAGTTAATAACTATCTTTAAGTTTTCTCCGAGGTTTACTGTTTTTAAGTTATCGTGATTAAATATTTGAAAATTGACTGGGGTTTAGAAGAAATCATATCTTTGCTTGATTGTCTGGATTCTCTTTAAAACTGAATAAATTTATAGATTAGTATATGTATCTTGTGCTTAAAATAATTTTATTTCACTGCGATTATATAGTTTTGAAGTTTTGGTCTTTACACGTACCTTCAGTGTAGTATTAAATCCATGGGTCCGGTTCCTAGTAAATAAGATATATGGAAAGTATTATGTTTATATATTTGTATATTAGTGGCAGGCGGTGACTTTTCAAACAGGGGATGCTGTCCAAAAAACCCTTCATTTTTTTTAAATTTTATTTTATTGTTCGCTCCTTTTTGAAAATTTCATTGAATATTGGAATAATAATGTATTTTTTGTTAAATTGAAGGGTTGTTTTTGTCACAAATATAATAAAACAATAATTTCAATAACTATTTGAATTATTTAATTGATAACTATACAGTTTCGGTCACCACTGGTTGACCATCCTCAGTAGTTATAAAATTGAAATGAACCTTCAATTTAACAAAAAATTTAAATCAAGTCACTTAAGTTCTGGAAGAATTTTAATAATAATGTATATAATGGCATCATAGAATTTTACGTTGTTTTTCAAATTTAACGTTAGATTTTTATGAGAAGTGAACCGCGATTGGAATTAGGTGTACACCGTCTTTGGAATTATGTGGAATTATTTTTTAATTCATTAGATAATGCCTCTTCATCTATTGTCTTTTACTTGGAAATAAATGTGGAATTGGAAGTAGGTGTACACGATATTAGGTCGCGGTTCACCCTTCCGATTTTTATGACACAGTATGAAAATACTCTAAATGTTTTGAAATTTTAGGGATGCGTCGCCGCCGCATCCACAGCATCCATGAACTGCACTCCACTGATGTATATACATATATATCACTATTTCCGCTAATTTTAATATATTAATAACAAATTATTTAATAGAAACATAATTCTTTCAATTTCTTCATGTCATGAACTCTCAACGGGTCGTTAAGCTGACATTCTTTTCTTTTTCGGTTTATATTACAAACGTTTGGAAAATTTGAAATTTGATTCTCACCATCCAAAGTAAGTAAATCGTCGACGAAGTTTTTGTCTCTTGACGATGCCATTAACAAAATCGATGTCAAAAACAAAAACCACAACCTTTCCACTTTACGAGACTTGTGCCTCTGACGTTTATTCACCGCGTCCTTAAGTCTCAGGATTATTTGATTTCCTCCAGGATACTAAACTCCGATTCCTTTCAATTCCTCTGGGAGAATAGGGGAAATAAAAATCAAATACTTGAAAAGCCAAATAATATAAACGGAATTGTTTAGTATTTTTCTACTCTGTAAACTTTTAAGGCCTGATAAATGATATAAATACATACTTCACCATTTTATTGTTAGACTTTTCTTGACATTTACGAGAGACGTCGTAATTCAATTTCATCTTTTTTTTGTCGAATGAAATGTTAATTGGTACTCAATTTGAGCGCAGGTGATGTAGAATGTGCCCCGGGGTAGGTAGATACGCTATCCCCGAAATTGGAAAGGGAATATCCTGGATCGATCACGAGAGCGCTGCAGTGCAGCCCTTCGATCATTTGGCATTTTTGGGATTTTGCCAACAAGATTCCACGAACGGGGTCGATACCTTGCCATTTTTGACAAACAAAAGTTATTTTCGGGGATGTTACCTATTATAATTATCACTCTGTTGTAAACCTTACTGACCACACCAAAAAGAAATATTGCTGCTACTTTTTTCACCAAGTATTATGTGCAACAATCACTTCACTTATCTTCAGAAAATCAAACTTTTAGTTTTCCGGAAACTAATAAGATCATTTTCATTGGTTGTTTGGTATGATATCGATTTTTTCTCCGGAAAATATGCTAGTAAGCGAGACTAAAACTCCTTAACTTCTATATGGCTATATGATTATAATTGTTCACCATGGTGTCGATATTCATATATTTTCAAACATTTCTAATAAATTCCACTTAATATTTTTGATAGTTTATTTTCTAGAACATCACGAAGCCTAAGAAGGCCTTATTTTACAAGCGAAAACGTGTTTTCTTTACATCACTAATAATTTGAAAAGCAATATCCTAAATAACCACTAGATCTAAAAGCAAAGTTAGAAAACTAAGAGCAAACCAGGCTGATGATCTGAAAGATATGTTTTGTAAAAATACAAAACTGTTAAACAATAATCTGGGAAGAAAGTAAATCATGGGTAGATTATGTTTTTAGATTTTTTCTATATTTTTATTCACTTGACTGGTTATAACTTATAAGATGGAAAATGAGCTCTTTTTTAATCTTAATATTCTGATAAAATAAGTAAAAATAAAAAGCTGTTTACAAAATTTAAGACATTATTTTGAGGTTTTTAGAAAAAAATTAAAATTAAAAAATCTCTGTTTTTTTTAAATTGATGAAGAGACGGCTTCAATTCGGCAAGATGTAGAGTTTATATGGTTTGTCAACCACCAGTTAAACTTGACTGTATATCAACTTAGAGTCAAAATAGCTATCAAATGAACGAATCGGGCTTAAAGAAAACTTTAATCAGGTATCGTTTTGACATTGCTTTCAGGCGATATATGTATAGTATTTAATTGTTTAGTTTTCTAGAGTTGATAAGCTGAAAAATTCTTTTTGTTTGGACTACCCATATTTAAATTTGAAAATTGGGTAACATTTTCTAAATTTAAAAATTGCTTTTATTTTTATATTCAGTTCCATAATAAGTATTAAATATAACAAATTCGGGAGATTGATCATACAATATAACACTGAGTTTCATTGTTCCTTTTTTCTCTGAATTTGTTATATTTACATTTTGCTTTTGGGAGATATAGTATTTTGAAAATGACACTCTTAGCAAAATTTGATTTAGGTATTAATTTATTTGTTAGTTTTTAGAAAGTATTTTTTTTTCTTTTATTTTTATCACGTTTCATTCATTAAGAAAAAAATAAAATAAAGCGTGTCATATAAAATTGAATTGTAATATAAACGTAATAGAGAAAAAGATCTGTTCTATTTACTCGTTGTGCATGCTTTAATTGCTTTTCTATTGTTTTGTTTTTCACGTAATATAAAAAACTGCATCATAGTTCACCTCTTGAGGTGAATGTTCTCCCCTTAAAATAAGATCAATTCTCGTTTAATGAATTGAATTTACCATGAAATAACTAGCTGATAGAAGAAATAGGATATATGCTGATCAAATAAAAAGTTGAAAAAAACTGTAGGCTCCACTCAATTTCCATTTAACTGTTGCCATTTTTAAGAAAAATTAAATTTTTAGTAACTCTTCATAAAAGAAGAAATTCATATATAATGGACCATCCATAAATTACGTCACACAGTAAGGGGGCGGGAGTATCTCAGATATGTGACAAAATATGACAGCGAGCACCGAAGATCTTAAAAATTGTGATGTCACAATCAAGTAAAATTAAAATTTTTTTAAAATATATTTTCTAGATTTCAGGTTATTATTATTCCAATCTGAAAATGTTGATAAAATAAATCTAGACAAAAAGTTGTAAACAAGCAATTTTTAGCAAAAACACTTCATTTTGATAGCGTTTTTCTGTAGGAGACGGACTGGTATAAATATGCAATTGGATGTTGATCAAGGCAGTCCACGGTGGTTGTTACCCTGAAGAACGAGAGAATAAATCTCCGAAACGTCGGTTTAACGAATAAATGTAAAATAATAAAACCATTATAGTCTTATTTTTTACAACTACCGTGGACTGCCTTCATCAACATCCAATTACACTTCATTTTTGTTTTTATTAAATAAACTCTTTTTCTTAATATTAATAATTAATTAAGTATTCATTACCTGAAGATATTTGTTTGCTTGCAAATATTTTATTATGATTTTTCAACAAAGACTAATTTGTCTAAGTTCTAAGATATAACAGTGAATAATGTGTTAATTGATATTAATCAAACTAAAGTTAAACTTAAAATAAATTAAATCCCTTTAGTTGAGTTTGTATAAATATGTTTACCTTACCTTATAGTTTATTAAGAACAGTTTATATCAAGGAAGCAAATTTTCAATCATCATCATCATTTTATACCTATATAATCCGCTTAAGGTGTCTCTGGAATATATTCGCTGCTGAATAGTCTGAACATTAGCAGCAATGCTTGAAAGGTACTTTGACATATTATAACCTTCTCTAGCCCGAACAAAGGGACAAATTTTCAATGTATTATAAGAGGATATTTGGTATAGAATCATACTTAAGTTGAATGCCGCTTTAGTATTCTATTCAAATTAAATCTTGAGCGGATAAAAATCATATTGTAAAAATAATAAAGAACTGACAAAAGTCTGCTCGTTCGAATTATGAATGTCTTAGTGTTAGATTTTTAAATCAACAATAAAAAATTGGGTAAAATTGCGAGGTGGGTTTCACAAAAAAATGAAATAAAACAAAAATGAGTTTTGAATTCGATATATTTCGGGTTGTCCATCCATCGTCAGGAGTCAGACAACCCGAAATATATCGAATTCTAAACTAATTTTTGTTTTATTTAATTTTTTTGTGAAACCCACCTCGCAATTTTACCCAATTTTTTATTATTATATAAAAATATTATACCTATCTCCTTAAAAGTTGAATTTTTAACTCGTTTTATTTCAAAGATGACCATAATAACAATATTAAAAGCATTGGAATATTTCAACAAATCATTCGTAATGTTTATTTCTAATCAAGCATTTTGGTATCTTTAAACATTGACTCATTCTTTTTTTTATTCATCCATAGAGAGAGGAGAGGCCATATAGTCTTATCACCGTGGTTGCGTAATTGATCACCACAACCGGATGATGATTAAATCAGTAAATTCATTTCCAATACATCCACGAATTCGTGTTGTTTCAGCGATTTAAAAAACAATTCCATTACTTTATCATCTAAAATGATTACTATTATAGAAACGTTTTCATTGAACTCGTGTGATATTAATTGATCATGATAAGGCTTATCATGTTTTACATCCGCGGGAGAGATAACATACACCATTGATACCACAAAGAGCGTCATTATTTGGTGAATTCCAATTGAGATGCTTTTATACATAAATTTAGTATTATTTTAATTTAATTTTTTTGTTAGTTTATTAATTAGCTAATTTATTAATGGTGACAAGAAGTTTGAATACAATGTCTAATTCCCAATGACAATATTTACTATTTTATACGAAAGGCAGAACGATAGCCCAGTCGCGGAATGTGTCAGATTTAGTTAAAATTTCAAGTCATTTTATCATAGAAGAGGTTGTACGCATCATACGCCTGAATATAGGCAATTCGTCAGCTCTTCATAGAAGCTGCGTAAAATTTAGGCTCTATCGTAAAGTACTATGTAAAAAATCATTTGGCAATAAATTTGTCCTTATTAATTTTAAAATAATATGTAAATACAAACAATGGCCAGCCAGAAAATTTTCATCGGGGGGGGGGGGGGTTAATCCACAAAACAAAATATTTGGTGAGAATTTTTTTATTATTTGTTAAAACAAATAGGTACTTCAAGAAATAAAAAAAAAAAAAAAAAAAAAAAAAAACATAATTCTTGATTAAACATATGAAATATATTTAAAAAGCAGTCGTTTTAAATAAGAAACGGTATGACGTTGCTGTCACTCATCTGGTTCTGCATCCCCCCCCCCTCCCCCGTTGCTACGCCTCTGAATACAAAAGATCCCCAGAATTAAAATCTCTATGAAATTTATTAAACGTTCCTGTAGTATAGAAAAAATAGAAGACTAAAAACTCAAAAATCCTTCCTTTCAAGATATCATAATTTTCCCCGAAATTACCGGACCTAAATGTGCTTGAAATTTAATATGAGTATAATGTATAAAGTATTACCTCGTTAAAAATGCTATTATGTTTTACCTAAGCAACTAACATATAGGATATAGGTGTTTGATAAAATTTCCTACCACCTACTATCTACGTATCTAATTCACTGAATGGATACTGAATCGATACCCCCTGTTGACAGGCGATGCCATTATATATTCGGCGAGGTTTCCAGCTTTTTCCTCGCCAAAAGTATTCCAAATACTTAATTAATATTTTCTCTTTGTAAAAAAAAAAAAAATGTAAAATAATATAGTATATGAAAAAAAATAAAAAAATGTAATAACCCCGAATGTCAGCCTAGAAAATGTGGGTTAAATGGAATTTATTAATACCAGATCCTAAAATGTTAGAGGATCTAATAAAAAAAAACATATGTACATAAATTTGCTGAATAAACTAACATTTAATAAAAAAAAAAGGCGATGCCATTATGCTCCGCTACTAAAGCTCAAAACAGTGGCTCTTTGTTTAAAAAACATAAGACTCGTCACTTTTTGAATCCTCGCTGTATAATTGGCGTTATTTTGTTGATATTCTCACATCTAAGTTCCAACTAGAAATTTATTCATGAGATTAAATATTTTTTAAAGCTCTTTCAAATTAGTTAAATGTATTATTTTATATTACATTACTTGATAGATTTACTTTTTGCATATAACAATTATCGGCAACAATAAATTTAATAAGTTTAATTGACCAGGGATCAAATAAGCATTCAGATAAACATTTGATGGGTACTTTGGCAAAATACTGTTGTAATCATTCAGATCAGTCTGTTAAAATAATAAATCTGCAGCTTTTTTACCTTTTCTTTTGAATAATATAAATATTATAAATATATTTTTATCACAGGTTTATTATTTATTTTACCCGCCTATCTATGCGTCTATCGGAAAAATTATAAAACAATTCTCAAGAACTTTGTATACTCAATGCATAATATGCACCAAGGTCAAGGACAAATGGATGGTTCATGTTGATTATAAATTCTGAACAAATAATTTTAATACAAATTTCCAATGTTAATATAGTGTAAGATAATAATAATAATGATAATAATAATTCATTTTAAGTGTTTCTATTCTTCTTACAGTTCAGTGGGAAGAAACCTTTACAAGTCATTGAACTAGAATCAAGGTAGAGGGAGAGGAGAGAGAAGGTCATTAGGGAATTTTATATAATATCACATGGCATTTTGTATAATATTCAGAATTTGGCATAAATGGATTATCAGCAAGGTGGGTAAAAAGAAAGAACGCAGACTATGCTCAGAGAGAAATTCTACCTTGTTTGAAAAAAGTAAACATTCATTTTAGTAAAGTATCTACAAATTGACATTATATTCTATTGAATTTTCTTATGGTAATAACAGATAAAATACTAGAAATAATGAAGTAGGTAGAGAGAAAAAAATAAGAAAAACGGCGAAACCAAACTTTTCGAACTCTTAGCTCAGTTTATTTATGATATTTTAGATATAGATAGCATTCAAGTTCAAATTCAATAAAGTTTGTTTTCTCGCTTATAATATCTCTTTATATATACCAGTTTTAACCCTCTTTGCTCATTTCTTTGCTCTTCATATCTCTTTAGTTTAAGCAGGTATATTACAACTTAATCCATTGCAGTTCCCCATGACTTAGATTTAAAGGTCAATTTTTTTCTTTCCCAGCGTTTTCAAGATTATTATACTATATATATATATATATAGCATGAACATATCGAAGCCACCCCCTACTCTACTTGGCTCGAAATTTGAATGTATAATAACTAATAAAATAAATATGTCAAAATTTTATTTAATATACAGGGTGTTTCAGGAGGAATAGTAAATATTTTAGGACGTGGCAGTCTAGACGAAGTGAAATAAAAAATTCCATATAACATGTCCCAACTTTTATTGACTACAGAGATACAGCTGAGTTCAATGCATTTTCATTTCGTGTGTTGGTACACCAGTTGCTATGGCCGTATTTATCTAATGTCAGCAGTAAAGTGTTGATGTTCAAGTTGTGAAGTTGTTCTTTAATTTACATTGAAGTTTTCATTGTGATTTGTTGGCCAAGTCTGCTGTACTGTAGCCTGTAAACATGCCGCGTATTTACACATGCTGAGTATGCCGATATGGTATTTGTTATTTAGTTACATACTAACAGCTCTATCTTTGTACTAAATAAAAATTGGACACATGTTATATGGCATTTTTTATTGTAATTCGTCTATACTGCCACCTCCTAAAATATTTACTATTCCTCCTGATACACCCTGTATATTTTATAGGAATATTTGTATACAATATTAATAAATATCTACTTTTTTTAAATACCATGCCCCTCTCCCTCTCTGTGGCGAAAAATTTGATTGATATAATGGTAGGTACATAACATTATATAAGTACATTCACATAAATAAAATCACTTGGAAAAAAAACAACTCTCCGAAATGAAGACAAATCTTTTTGGAAATTTCGGGTTCTTCGGAGAATTCTTTTTTTTACATTTCGTACAAATATAAAACGGAACCCATAGTTACGCCATGGTGTGTATTTCTGCCAGAGCATTTAGATCGGATATGAGCCTTAGGCTTTTGTGCCGTGCTTGTGTGTATATAGAATGAATAAATGTCAGAACATTGCATTTCACAGAATAAATACAATACAAACTTCAAATTTACAAGCTATTTATACCCTCATCATTTTTCCTGAAAAAAAAATATTGTCCAATGAATCAATCATTTGAAGAAGGTTTTAAGTCGAGGTTCTAATTTTTTAGCTTAGTCAATAATCAATTTTATGTCATTCACTCATCGAAAATATCTTTGTAATTGATGAATAATTTTTTGACTTGACCTAACAGCAAACAAAAACTAAAAATTGTACCTGATTCTTTATTTAAATAATCGACTTTACAAAAGAACTTTCCTAATTTGTTTTCTAACCTAAGGGCTGTCCTATTTTGAGTATTTAAAAATGAACGGTCATTATAATTTAAAAGTCATTAGAAGTGCTAATTCTTTAGATATATTTTTCAATATTCAAGATTCATTAAAGTTCATTTACATTTTTTATTCTTTAGTTAATTCACACATTAATATTAGCATATGCTGGGTAACTGTTTCAAATGAACTTTATTCTGTAAATAAATACTTACCTATCGTTATATATGAGTATATAAATTCACAAGGATATATTAATTACACCGTAATATCCGTTTTCTCAACTAAATTGTAAAAAAAAAATATTCTTAGGATAAATTACGTTGTAGTTCGCAGTGTCAAATTATTACTTAGAGCCTAATTTAACCTTCAAAATACAATAGATAGGCTTGATGGAAATATTTTCTATTTAGAATTCTTTCTATTGGTATTTATTATTATTATGTGTTTCAATATATAATAAAGTAAATTTCTTCAAAATAATATATAAAGTATTTTAAAAGAGATGGGAAATGCTATTTTTTAGGAAATTGAATATACAATTTCAAAAAGGGTACATCTCGCATATTTTGAAAAATACCCTTTTTCATATAAATGTAATCTAAAAGATTTCTTGCATCTACTATGCTCGAAAAAGGCACAACTCTGGTATTAATTTTACTGACCCCAAAGTGTAACTCAAAAATAAATTTTATAAATTTTACACTACTTTAGAAAATAATTAGTTTTTTTCATTCCTGAACATTTTCAATTTTCAGACATGTGCCCTTTTCGAAATTGCATATTCAATTATTTTAGAAGAAGTACCACAGTTTAAAATTACTCAGTACATTCCGGAGGTAAGCTAAATATTCAAGTCACGCCAAAGTTTTTTTTTCTTTTTTTTTTCTTATCATGGTTAATAATGTCTGATATAAAGGAAAAATTAATTTTCAATCATGATTTTTTTTGTATTCGGTCTGGGTGTCTGCTATTAGGATTAAGATACAAGAATTCAAGAACGAAATGTTCTAGAAAGTAGTTCTGGTGTCGAAAGGTATGTTTTTTAAAAACGAAAGACTGATGAGATTTTAGGGTTTCTCTCTTTAAAACGTCTGGTTCAATACAAAAAAATTTAGAACTGAAGTTTTCTTCATGTGTATGAACTATACTTTCGAAAAATAATACAAGAACTAGATGGTTATAAAATCTAGATCATTTAAATCAGGGGTTCCCAAACTTTTTAGAGATTAAGACCACGTGTGAACATTGAAAACTATGGGCGGGCCGTAAATAACATATTATACGGAAATTATATTAATAATACCCTATTATATGTCATTAATATTTAATATAGTGAATATTTGTGAATTAATTCTGTTGTAACTGCGGGACGGTTAGAAAAGTTTCAAGGGGCGGATTTGCCCCGCGTCCCGTACTTTGGGGACCCCTGGTTTAAATAAAAATATTAAAATGATGGAATAATGGTTCTACACAGAGAAGAGTCTGAAAATGTGAGACAGGGTAAAGTTTCTAGAACCCACATCGAAGAAGAACTAACAATTAATAGTTACATTATAGTATTCCGTGTTGTACTTAATAGCAAATATTTATACATTGAAATTGCTTTTAATTACACCAATATTCTAGTTTTAAATTGAAGATATTGTAAAGTTAGCATCTGAAATAACATAAATCAGTTTTGTAATTTAAGCAAATGCCTATCTTCATTTAATTATCCTAAATAATTATAATGACCCAAAAAAATCACTCTTTTACCCTATAACTAGCGATTGGTGTACAAAATATACATGATGAAGACTTGATCTTCCTCACAGCTGCCCCTACAGTCAATCTGTTTGTTTTGTTTTCTTTCTTCTATATGGCTCATGGAAAGTTTTATTTTAATTGATAAAAACCCAGAGATGCATTCCAATGATTTTTTTTTCTTCAAGACAGTTGATAAATATCGCTCGCTTCTATATTTGAGCTTGAAACATTGTCCGTTCCCTTAACTATCCATTCTGGATTTTGAAACTGGAAATAAAATACGTCATAATTTGACAAGAGTTTAAAGTGTAATTTGTAATGTAATTAATTAGCGATTTATTTTTTTGGATATGCATGAAAACCCGTGGTTATATTTTTAGTAAATCGTTGCTGTAAAATAGTATATACTAGGAAAGTAGCTTTGATTTTATAAATTTTTATCAAAAATAATTTCGAGGTTTTTTTCGATACGATCTTCCCTTATCTTTCGGGCCTTAATTGAACCAAAACTTGATTATGAGCTCTTTAGCTGATGATACCCAACGTACTTTGTCAATTTCAATTAAGTTATATCATTGTTGTCATATAATTAAATTTTTCTGGCGAATATTCTGCCTTCCCAATTTTCAATCTTTGACTTTAGAATTTTCGATTTTTCCCATAAATTAGACGACATTATAAAAAAAACTAAAGCTACTTACGATTTGAGTTTACATTCAAATTTCACAATAATTCGATCTCTAAATACAGGTAACCCTTGTATAACGCGGAGGTTACTTGCCTCAAAAATTCAGCTAAGTAAATCGCGTTATGCGAAACTCACCTCTCACACAAAATGAGGTATAAGATAAAATTTCACGTTATACAAACGTTGACTGCATAGAGTGCATAACCATGATTAAATCAACAAATTTTGTTGTGCATATCAAATAAATTAAATCTCTTCATAAATACTTTAAATTGTAAACTCTTGTAAAATTTTGTTATAATTTTTACTTTGCCATACAGGGGATGGTGAGGTATTGTAGTTTTTTCTTTTTCATTATTAAGAATGGATTAAATAAATAATTATAAGTATTAAATTTCAGCTCACTTGCTTTCTCCTACGTATTTATATTTATTAAATTCAAAAACTATCTTATTCTTTGTAAAATGCCTCTTCAATTTCAAATCTTATTTAGTTATAAAGATGTATTCGCACTTTGAGAAACAACATCAACACCTTTTTTTATATTTATTTGAATACATACATACATTATTTCAAAATAGAAAAAGTGTTTAAAAGTTTAAAGTAACTTCTGAATTCACGCCATTATTTCTGTTTTGTTTTTTCTTTTGTTTTTTTAATAAATTTTTACTAGGCTGAATATTGTTTTTTTTTTTTAATAATTTTCAAAACAAAAAATATCTATTCAATATTTTAATTGAAACTATTAATATTAAACATTTTATATTCAAATATTTACACTTACGCTAATGCTATTGAAAATGACCAAACATTTTCTATCATGACTGGCTCCATAGAAATAATTATTGTTCATCGAACTTTAATGATCTTTGACCCATATTCAAAAGCTGAACATCAATATTTCAAGCTTTTTTTATATTTTTTATTTTTACAATGAAATCTACTAATTTTAGTTATGAAATAAATATTTTCGTGAGATAATGACTATTTACTCATCCTTTAAAATATTTTTTGTTAAGGAAATATGATCATATCTGTGTGTGTGTGTGTGCGTCTTTAGCTTGGAATGTTCTTTCTGTGAATGGATAAAGTACTATCTAAATTAAACATACTTATCTCTTTCTCCCTCTCTCTTCTCTTAATGTGTGATGTGGTGACCAATCCATGACATTTCTTAACGTAGCTTTCTGGCCCTGCTTGTAATCTCAGTCAGTATGTATGTCTAATATCTGGTATGCAGATCGAAGAGAAACAGCCAGAGCTATTCCTCTTCCTGCAATCCCCCCTGTCCCCTTGTTTGGAATGGACGCGTGGCCTCTGAAGGTCTCCTACTCTCCTTCTCCTTCAATCTTATGACGTTAAGTCAGTGAGAGTGAAAAATCAGCAGCAGCTGACTTTACAGTGTTTCGCCGTCCGCGGAAGCCGTGACTTATCATGCCGTCCAGTGTTAATTAGTGCTGTAAATTTATTTAGTGTTTAAAAAAATAATGGGTGTGGAAGATAGTTATAGTGTGGATCGACAACTTAGCCCCTCGACATTGGCCACCCTCCGAGGGATTTTAGTGTCATCGCTGTCACGGGAAAATCTCGGCGTGGATGATTTGCCAACCATCAGAACAAGAAAAGTCACTTTTCAAGAAGAATCATTTAATAATGGTGAATAGCTTTATTTTAAACCATTCTCGTAACAAATATTGAAGTCACTAGCGTCTCACTTTTAGTCATTTATTCATTTTACTTACATCAAATAAAAATGAGGTTTTTATGTAAAGAAATTAAAATCTTGTTTTTGTAAAATTTGATGTTGAGATATTTATAGATTTTGGGGGGTCAGGTTGGCTGTTTGACTAGAGTTGTTGCCTATGGTCAAGCCCGGCTCACTGCAAATATTTGACCTGCTATAATCTGATCCCTACACCACACACATACACACATTCATGGAAAAATAAATAAGCCTAACTCTGACAACTGGCTAAATGAGTATTTAGTTCCCGAGGCCAATAAATTAAAAAAAAATCCATTCGTCAAACAAAGTAGCTTTTAGGAAATGTTTGTCTCTGTGTCGCTAATTTTCCAGCAAGACCATTTAACTGATAATTAACAAATCTTCGACTAAAAAGTAAGAAAGTTACCAAGTTCACTAATTTTTTAGGGTACTTTTTGCTATAAATTTATATTTTTTTTCAAAAATTTTCAAAAACAACTGTGACGATTATGATAAAAATAATTTTAAAAGCATAGGCCTACAAAAATGCTTGTTATGATAAATGCCTTAAAAAAAAATTGCGAGACATTATAATTACATTTTATAGATCTGCAACCCCTATGTTCAAAATTTTTTAAATAACTACTGGAAAACAACTGGAAATGTAGTATACTCTAAAAAAAGTGAGCTTCCCAGCAAGGGGCAAGTTTCAATTACAATGAATTTTTTTCTCATGGTCAGTAATCATGATAAAATTTTATTTAATAATTACTTTATTTTATCTTATTATTTATTTATAGCGTTTTTTATGAGAGAAAATGAAAAAGAAAAGAAACAATTATATTCGTATAAATATATTATATAAATTGTAAATTAGTAAAATAAAAATAGCAAATATGTTTAAACAAATATCTTATATGGTATATGCTATATGCTCTTATCAAAGTATTTCTATAACTTCGTTTTTAGGATTGATTAATTATTAGAAATTATTATTTTTTCGTCTTGTCAGTCTGTCACAACCCTCAAAAATTCGACATATATTTTTATATTTTAACGATTCGCAGATATATGTATTGACATTGTCAAAGTATTGTCAAATTTTGAGCTATCTTTACAAAAGAAACTCCTTCGCCTAATCAAGTAGAGTAGGTGTACCTTTAATTTGAAATTTCACTTAAACTCATTGATTTTATCACCAACTTCGATTTTATTGTTTTAAATCCCATGAATGTCATAAATAAAATCGATATTGCTGGTAGAGTCAAAATTGATAGACGTTTTAATTTTGATTTACTCGTATTAATATTTTTGAAAAAAATATTTTATCCATAATTCTACGAATCTTAAATTAAATTTATAAACCATGAACAAGAATCTTATCTATACAAAGCTAACTAATTTACACTACACAAATATGTATATAGCTTTAATCTTTTTTTCGTAATTTTTCGTAGTTTTCCACACTCATACATTTAATCAAAATCTTCAATCATTTTGCTTAAAAATTTGTTTTTCTTTTTTTTATTCAATAAAAATTACTAATTCCAAAATATTAATCTTTTTCATATATATGTATATGTAGGTCATTATTTAATATTAGATTTTTATTTACGATAATTTTATTTCATTTTTTCATGTTCCGCAATAATTTATCAAGTTTGTTGTTTTAAGTTAGGTTTAAGTTTCTCAAGAAAAAAAAATTCACAATCAAAGTTTTCATTTTGTTAATCATAAATTACCTCTCTTCATTTAATTGGATTTTTTTTTATTCAGTTTTTTTTTCTCATTCTACTTAACTTACAAGATATTTCAACATTAGGGATTCCTACTTAAGTAATAGCGTAACGTTAGAGACACTAACCTTGCTACAAATGAATTCCAATCTAGAACATAATTTGTGAGTCATTTAAGGTCTAGTTTGACAAAACTTTGATTTCATTAAAAGATAAATTTTTCAACTATTTAAGGTAATATTTCATGATTCAAACAAACCTATTTTGCGTCAAGAAAAAAAAATGTTAAAAAATTGGCAGGAAAATTTTTAAATATTTTTTATTATTATTCGAGGTCTGAACCGCAACCTAATATCGTGTACACCTACTTCCACTTCCACATTCATTTCCAAGTAGAAGACAATAGATGAAGGGGCATTATATAATGAATTCCAAAATAATTCCACATAATTCCAAAGACGTGTACACCTAATTCCAATCGCAGTTCACCCCTCGTTATTATTACTCAAAAACACCTTCCTATTCTTATAAACAGTATTCTTACTAAGTGAATCTATTAAATTAGAAAGTAAAGTAAAGATATATAAGACAATCTATAGTATATTTATTGTGCAGGATGTCTCGTTAAGTCAATAATAAAATAAAGTGATCACTAATTTATTTTATAAATGAGATTATTGAATAAAATTTTTAGAAATAGGTAATACAGCTACAAATTAATAAAAAAAACTTTCTTCAGGGTGATCGAAAAATAAAAAATACATATTTATACTGAAAATTATCTCCCAAAAACCAATATATTTAAAATAAAGATTTCAAGCAGCAATTCGAGATATAAACATAGAATTTATTCACCTTATTGTTTCATACGGAGGATTAAATTTAACTATCCCAAATCCAATTTTCCCATTTATAATCCGTGTTCTGGATTATTAAAATAAATCTAATGAGTTATTCTATAAATGTATAAATTTTAGTTTGCCTACAAGCTGCAAGGCCCGCCTTCGGCGGCCCTATTGCTAGTCAGGGGGCTCGCCCCCTGGACCCCCACCCCTCGAACCCCTCGAAACCCACCCAGCACCCCCTAGCCACACCACCACCCCAATGTATAGACAAAACCTTAATTTTATATATATTTTATTTAAATTGGTAACCATGACGACTGTTTTTGTTGGGGGACAGACATAGGTAGATTCATAGATAGATAGATAGGTACGTACAGAGGCATCCACAAATGTGCTTTAGTAATATAGGATATCTCTCATTTACAGAAAGAACGATATTAGGTAAGAATCAAACTTCCGTCCGAACCTTGCGCCCTAGTCTAATTGTGGTTCCCGTCAATTATGTCTAGAGCTATATGAGATGTTATAGGGTAGTTTGATCTTAGTGATTGTTTATTAGGCTTCTTCACTGAATATACAGAACTACATTTGATCTGAATACATACTCAAAGGAGAACGGAATACTCTCTGAACCAAGATCTATGTGGATGAATAGAATAATAGGAACATCAAGGGATTGGAATTGATATTAATCCTAACAAGGGAGTTTGATGAATCAAAACATATGATCTAGTAACAATACTTTATTGTTTACCTGTTAGAAAAATCTTCCTCTTATAAAAAATACAATTTTGATTCTCACAACCCTAAAAACTATAAACATTGTAATTAGTGATTTAGACCCATGGTAATTTATTTTTAAATTCCAAAACATGTTCTATTTTTTGGTACTTCCTGACACCTGCTATCCATTTAAAAACATTTTACCTGACTCGTGTCAAAATCAATTGCATACCCCTGTTTTAACTTACACAATTAACCTAAATAGGAAAATTATAACCTAGCTTGATTCTTCACCTTGATCTTTGTTTTCTAACCTTGTTTCGGACGCTTCAATTTTTTTTCTATCCCAAATGATTGAGTGACGTTTTCTTAAATGCGATTTCTTCATAAACAATCGATCATGTAGAATTTGCCAGATCCGATTGAGACAGTCCTATTATTGGGGACTTTTGTGGTCGAACACTAAGCCCTGGTTCATTTAATCCGCCGCCTTCGATTGTTCATTAAACATCAAAGGCGGCAAAATAAAACTACACGCTGCATAATATGCACCTGTCAATTCTCTCTCTCGCTCTTTATTATTTCTCGTAGTCATCAACCTAAAATTTTTATTACGAAATCAAGACAACAGAGAAATTTAATCAATTCTGTTGAGCCTTAGGAAAGGGAAAGACAAAAACAGTTGGTTTGACATTCAGACCAATTTAGGCGAACCGTTAAATTAATAAGCTTCAGTGAATTCATAATTTTTCTTTTTTTCTTATTTGAAATAGTTCTCGTAAATTTGGGTTATTTTAATAGAGTTCTACTTATAAATTTAGTTTCTCACCAACATAAGTAATAGGAACTTCTTTAAACATATATAAATTAGCCTTTTAATGAAACAAACAGTCAACGCGTAAAACCATAATCGTTAATTCTGAATGAAAGCATCGGAATTTTGTTGAGACCTTCATTTTGTGTGCATTCAGAATAGGTTTTTAGTTCGTAAAGGCCTTTATTTAACAGGGTTCCTTTAACTGTCATATGAGAATCTCTAAAATCTGATTTTGACCTAATTTTACTGACCCGATTCCCTTGAAATTTTGGACATATAACTATTGTATCTGCAATGCAAGTATATTATTTCATTAAATCCAGGAATTAGTAGAGAAATAATAAGTTAAAATTTAAAAACTTAATGAAAACATTAACAAGATATCTTTCGGCTTAGAAAAATATTATTTGGGTCCAAACATCATTATCTATGTATGTATAACTAAATAGCATTTTTCAAAAATTAAATAAACATACGTTAATATAGCCTTTTTAAAATCATATTTTTTCAAGTTAAAGTTTCTCTAATTTTTATTTTTAGTTTTGAGAGTATGAAAATTTTTTGACAAATAGGTATGTACTAAAAAAATATTTTCTATTTTTTGTACACTTTGAAATGAAAGCGTATTTTTAATATATTTTTATTTATTCAAATATTAAGGGTGTCAATTTATTTAATTGAAGATAAAAAATTGTTTAAATTCATAAAATCTCTCTCTCTTTAATTTTTTAATATTAATGGATAATATGAGAAACTTTAACGAGTGGTTTAACACGAGATATTTTATGATATTACTATACATTCACGTATAGGAGCTAAAGTTAAACTGATATTATAAGGAACTGTTCGGAGGGTACTTTCGGCACCCCCTCGCAGCTCGACCCTCCAGATGGGGTGGCCCTGGCGGGCAGCGTCTTAACACACACTTTTTCTTTCGCTAATATTATATAAATATAAGATAACGAGTAAAGTTCTTGAATGTGGATGAATCATTGATTATAAATATCTAACATATTGTGCTTCTATAATAACCTTTTGTTTTTGTATATGAGGTATTGGTAATCAGTTTGATAATAATTTGGGTTATTTTGATATACCAGTTCTATTTATAATAAGAAATTATTAAAATTTCTCTAACATATACAAACAAACATTTTAATGAAAAGAACAACTTATGCGTAAAATTAGGATCGTTCATTCTGAATAAAAGCGTCAGAATTGTAATTGAAAATATTTTGTTTTACCGAGAGTAGCAGTGTTGATTTATATATATATCTATACTCCAATTAATTATAAATATGTTTATATATATAATTTATTTCTTTGAGATTATAGTTTCGAAGGATTCCATTAGCCACATAAACCATTCACTAGCTTACTATAACAACTAAACGAGTTTTCTTTATCCATTCGGGTAATTGACCAAATGAGAAATAACAAATAAAGTATTTCTAATTAAAATGACTGATGATGAATGTCAAAACTTCGAAACTATTGTTTCAAACAAAAAAATTATATATTATACATATTTATATTTGGTATAGATATAGCTATATGTCAATATGTTTATTACATCAACAGAGGACAACCTCATTGATTTTTCTTTATGACGCCGGAATCGTGTTGAGAACTTGGATTAACTCAATGTGCATTTGGACTGGGATTTGAATTTTTAAGTATTTTTTTTTTTTATTCAAACTGACACTTGAACTAAGTAGGTAGTCATTTTTAATTGTAGATAACAAAATCGTTTTATTTAATTACAACATACTTTAATATTGCAGGAGAGTTAATATGAGTGGTTTAACTGGAGAGCTATTTTATTTATAATACAATCCATGTGAATGAATACTAAATATCGTTTTAAAATATGTGCCTACTTACTATTTTGAGCTGCTAATTTTCACTAATTCTACGCAGTGTCTTGTGAAAAAATATTTTAAATTAAAACAAAAAAATATAGACCTGAATCTGGGTGAGTTCATCAATATCATTTTATTTTTTTATTTTCAATAACTTACATATAAGTTTTTTTTTATTGCAATCGAATGCAAAAAGGGGCGCACCAGTAAGATGCAGCCCCTATGGATCTCAAAAAACTCTTGCATTACCGAAGAGAAGGGAAAATCAAATAGGAGTATGTAACTGTTGAAATTAATTATAATATTGTACTTTAAGAGTTTTAATAGATATTTCATTTTTAGGGTTTCGTGCAAACGTAATATGGATCCCCATTCATCTGTCTTTCTGTATGTCTTTCTAAAAAAGATACGAGTATTTTATTTTTATTATATAACCTCTCTCTTGGTTTTCCAAACTAAGAAAGATATGCGAAGCCCCTTGGCCTTATGATCCAAGTTAATCTTAATAAATTATATAATTCAAATATTCTTTTAAAATACAGCTCAATAAGATTTTCTTTTAATATTTGAGCACATCAAATCCAATCGAATTTCTGTCTAGGCTCGATCAAAAAGTATTTAGTAAAAAATGATATTTTTTCCGCTTTTAAAAAAAAATATTTACTTAACGACTTTTACAATATGCCATGAGCGAGTGTCTAAAACTAAGGATTTTTTTACTAAATAAATATAAAATTCAATGGGTATTTTATCGAAAGTAAAAGTTTTTGAAAAAAAAAATAATACCTACCCAATAATTGATGTTTGAACATTTATTGATTCTAAATTCATACAAATACGAAACAAGAGCCTGGGGCTTATCTCGGATCAATTGAACAACAAAAATATCTTAAATATTATTAAATACAAATCTGTTAATAACTATTTTGGCTCTAGCTGAATTTATTTAAATAAAAATCACCCTTAGACATTTCTTCCGAATATGATCTAAATTTTTCATTTAGTATTCTTTCTTAATTTCTATAAATCTGTTAATGAAACTAATCAACTTACTTATTTATTACCCGCCTCACATATACTAAAATACCGTGAGTTTTAATTGGTGTTATTAGATTATCATTTAATAATTGATTGATATATATGTTTGTATAAAAAGTGGTTCTCACTCGCTTCTGAAAATTTACCTTTACTTTCGAATGCATAGTTTATTCGTTCTATATAAACTCTAATTAAATAAATTGCAATAAAAGAATAAATATTATTGATATCATAATTTATTTTATATTTATACAAACATGGAAATCATTAAAAATTAAATAAAGTTAAAAAGTCAATAACAATTAAGTTATACTTTCTCTCACTAAAAGAAATAGTAAAATGAAATCTAGTACAAACATTCTGCTTGATGGATTTTGTTTTATTAAAAATTATATTATATCCATGTAATAATATTTTTTGAAGATATCATCGTCATGGCTGAAACGTCGCATAATGAATATATGATGTAATTAAGGATTGCATTACAATCTTAACAATTGGATTTTATCATTGAGTGAATTTATGAAGAAAAAAATAAAACTTGTTTCTTCTGCTCAATATAAATAATTTTGGAAATAATTAAAAAACCTCCAGGATCTGCTGAGAAACCGAATGCTTTAGTTTAGCCAACTGAGCTTACCAGCCCCGATCATCAACCGCTCTTAGAAGATAGTTTAAATTTTTAATTTCTATATGTTAAGACGAGTCCTAGACGTAATTTCTTTCCAGTATTCGATTAAAAATTTATTTGATGAAGGAGAGATGGCTGTCCAAAATTTTAAATTAGAAAAGAGAGGAATTCATCCAGTAAAGGAAGCTTCTGTCGAATAAAAACTCCCAATTAAGAAAAGTTTCGGCTTTAATTATTTACTGCCATCTTCAATTCTCCATATCTTCATATTCTCATTAGAACTGAAGATGGTATTATATAATTAAAACCTAAACTTTTCTTAATTGGGAGTTTTTATTCGACATAGGCTTTCTTTACTGGGCTCTCTCCTCTCTAAAATTTATTTTCATACACTAGCTGCTGAGATTAATGAGAAGGTATTCAATAATAATATTTTTATTTATTTAAGACCATAGCTTAAAAGGCTTAGAGTTCAGTCTAGTATAAATATTTCATATGAAGATATTTAATAAAATTTCTGCCAAAATCAACTTTACTTCTTTGGGATAATTTATTTGAACTTAATAAAATATTTTAATTTTATTGAGAGAATATTTAATGAGTTATACATAATTTCTGATGCTGAAAATTAATTAATTTTTAATTTATATATTCTCTTGTATATTTTCCATTGTATAATAATTGAAATTTAGATTGATTTGGACCTAAATAGAAAATTAATTAAAATCCATTATTTACTAAAGACACAACGTTTGGGTTTCATTATTTAAGCCCTTATCAAGTCTTGATTGAATCAACAAATGGAAGTTCAAATGATGTGGTCTCAATTGAAAACTATTTATTACTCATTTCTTTTCCACCTCACCTACTGAATACTACCAATATAGAGATTATTTATAAAATTTTGAAATCAATTAAAGTTAAAATGGTATATTCATAAAGAGAAACAAAGAGATTGTCCTCTGCTTGATGCAAATGAACATACATAAATATAAAAATATATATGTATAATGTATATATATTATTTATTTGTTTGAAAATATAGTTTCGAAGGCTTGGCCTTCATCATCAGTTTTTTTTATTTTTAATTATAAATATTATTTTTCATGGGGTCAGTATTGAGGAGAAATTGAAAATTTTTGTTCTTATTTAGACTATGTGTGTATGTTTATTTGCATCAAGCAGAGGACAACCTCTTTGTTTCTCTTTATGATTCACCAACTCTGTTACTCTCGGCAAAATAAAACCTTTTCAATTAAAATGGTATAGTTAGACTTAAATTAATATAAATAAACATTTCAATTTATATTTATTTTATTTTTGAAAACTACTAAAAGTAGATTTATTTTTCTAATTATTTATTATTATTATTTTTTTTACTTTACTTTTCTTTCTTTACTAAGCTAAAAATAAAATCTTCACTAGTAATGCGTTTCTTTTTGATTGTCGTCACCCTAGTAAATTATGTTCTGGTAGGTTTTCAGTTAAGTGATTTCTTTTCATAATTTCCAATATACAAATGATATATGCCTTCTGCATCTCTTTCAATAAAAATCTATCTGTGTCGTCCCTGATAACAAATTAAGCGACATTTCAGATTCCACTCAGGTTTCGCTAATAGCAATTCCATACGTCACTTCTACCATACAATTTATAATTTATTATGGTGAAATATCTATCCTACATATACAAACGGCCATCACACGGTTAAGCACAGGTTCACCCAAGTTGAGCAACATATGCCTGGCCAGTTTTTGAATGATAATAAATATAACAAAAGTGATTACATTCTGTCTACCCTAAATTAATATTTGCGTTCAAAGTTTACATGCTACGAAAATTTTTCCTTTAATAGATTAAACATTCATTTCAATGCATTTACATTACGGAAATTAATTTCTAACCATACAATTAGAAAATAAATAAATAGTTAAAGATTATCCGAAAATTCATTGATTTTCTAAAGCTGATAATTCCATCCCTGCCCATCATTGGCTTCTATACAGGCGGTTATGATTTAATCCTCACTTTCTTACTTTTCTATAAAGGTAAATTCAATTTTTATTTACAAAACATTTTATTTTAAATGTTTGGTGAATCGTATCCATAATTTATTTAATTTATAAGATCTTAGGAAATTGGATAAATAAATTGTATTCAGAGTTTTATATTGAATAAGATGGACGTTTCGTCATTATATTTGCGACTTCTTCAGCGTGTTTAAGAATAAGATAAATTAAAAAAGATAAAATGTTTCCTTTAATATTAGTAGACAATTGAGTTCAATAATAAGTCGCTAAAGAAGTCGCAAATATAGTGACGAAACGCCTGTCTTATTCAATATAAAATTCTGAATTCAATTTATTTATCCAATTTCCTAAGATCTTATAAATTAAATTTTATTTTTTACGAAATTGTTTTATTCTACTTAGAAGGGAGAAAGTCAAAGTTCAAAATAAACACGTCCTCCAATTTTTAACTTCGACTTAATTATTTTGAATTATAATTAAATTCAGTTCTGTTATAGAGATGAAAGTTGTAACTCAAGTTAAATTTATCACTAATTCGGCCGCGACTTTTTTTTTCCAATTTTTCTAGGTAGACTATTGGCGAAAATCAGCAACACTAGAGACACTCTTTAACAAATATCAACAATATTTTCCCCCCATTAGAATAATGCTTGGTCATTTTTTAATGTTAAGGAATTAATTTTCATTGAATTATTAATTCTCTATATCTTTAATATATATCATCTCTACCGTATTTTTCGCCAATGTAAATTTTTCTTCTAAAAATTTGAAATAGATACAAACATGGTTAATTAAAATTGAATTTTCACTGTTTTATCTACCGAACGTACTTACAATATATATTTTTTGGGAGGGGAGATCGCGAGGATGTACGGACTTTTTTCTTTTTTAGAGGGACACAATCAAAAAATTTTGGGGGATCACTGGTATAAAAAGCCATTACTTTGTAAATAGACCTATCCGTTTTATTTGCTGTGCCTGTCTAGACTTGTCTACTGCCTCTCTTTATATTGGTTGTTCCAAAGATTTCCAAAATAATTTCCACTTCTAGAATAATTTTTTTCTGTTTTTAATTCTGTATTCTGGTATCTTCAATAACTCATAAACGAAAGATCGTGATCGGTGATGTCGAAATTTTTGTATTTTTAATATTTATTTAGATTTTGGTTTTTCTAGCTTCAGGAAAATCAGAAGAAAAAAAAACGATTTGTCCTATGATTTAAGTTTAGTTCTGCATCTTTATGCTAAATTTTATTTTAATTCATTTTTGTTAAGGGAGAATGGGGTAGGTTCTTGGTGAAACAAATTTAAATAAAGTACAGAAAATTTAGATTCAGATTTTTTATTTTTATTTAATTTTATATGTGCTATATGGTAATTAACTGAAGGTTTTATTTAATTAGTCATTTATATAATTAACAAATGCATGTTAAGGGAGAATGGGGTAGGTTCTTGGTGAAACAAATAATAAAGTAAAGAAAATTTAAAAAATTTAAAAATATAAAATTCTAGGTAGGTTTCACAAAAATAAAAGACAAGATGTTTGTTTGCATTACTCTACCAAATATATTGTATATATTTATGGGGTACGAGCCCATCTTCAGAAGTTCACAGAGAAACCCCGAAATATATGTATAGAGTCATGCTAGCAAGCATCTTGTCTTTTATTTTTGTGAAACCTACCAAGAATTTTATATTTTAAAATTTAAAAAAAAATTAAATTTTCTTTACTTACTTTATTTAATCCATTTGCTGACTATTTGTGAAAAAATGTTGTTTCAATTCCAATTAAATTGCTCTTCTTTTAGTATTCGCTTCAAACGTGATGGAAGAAGAATATATTTTAACGGTCTTTATTAGAAGAAGTGTAAGTGTAGTGCGCGAAACGATTTGAAGCCCCATCTTAATAATGGGTATTAATTTTTTATTAGAAGTCTCTTTTCCTTGACTTAATGAGATTTTTTATTTTTTATTTTTATTTAATTGTACATGGGCTATATGGTAATTAACTGAAGGTTTTATTTAATTACCCATTTATATAATTAACAAATGCACACCAAGGATTAAATTAAAAAGATGCTTTCACTCCTAACTAATGATTTAAAAAAATCCACTCCCAAAATCTAATATTTGATTCCATAACTGAAATGAAACATTGCCATGTCTTTTTTACGACTTCCTTATTCATTCATTTTTCAGAGAATACGGTTTTTTCTTTTTTTTGTCATCTGCAACCGTAGGCGTTTTAAATGGCTACACTTGACTGCAATCAAAAGGATAATAAAATCCATTGAACTAAATAAAATGGCATTTTTGGGGGATTACTCATTCATTCAAAATCATTCTCAATGGCCTAGTATTAGGGGAATAGTATACTTTATTACTACACCACATATACTCGTAGTATGGAGAAATGTGTGCATAAAAAATTGGTATTTTTTTTTAATATCCCAAAAACGAATAAAACTATTTTGATATAAACTTATTTCATGACATTATGGCCTTTAAAAAAGCCAGGTAAACATTATAAAGATGATATTTTAAAGAGAGAATAATCATTTTTCCAAAATTTCTGTTGGTAAGTTTGCAGGCACTTAGAAGGTGGGCATACAGTTAAAAAAATGATTTGTATTTTGATGTCTATATATTGGGTAAGATTTTAACACATATTTTTGTTGGTTGTCCTGAAGGTCAACCAAAAGGAACATTTAAAAATTGCGATGATCCAATATTAGCCAAAACTTGTAATTTTATATGAAAACATATATGAGAGGGGCAGGTATAAAGTAAAATCTCGTACTGTGTTTAAGTCGCACCAAATTTTTTTTCTTTTTAATAGAATTATTTATTATTGATTATTTGTAATTCGTTAGTTATTCATGAGGGTTTGTTACAGAAAACGTGGCAATGTTTTGTGCCTGACGCAAAGGCGAGGTCGAAATCTACTTTGGCATTGGTTGTTAAGTGGCAGGCACTAATCGGATTAAGCGATTACTCGTAATTTGCCATTCCGAGAAAGACGACAGAAACAGATTCAATTATTAATCCATCTCCTCGATTTTAGAAGAGAAATGCTTTGCAACTTGCAAGTGATTAGCCCCTAGGGA
Organism: Forficula auricularia; assembly: GCA_024734495.1. Lineage (NCBI taxonomy): Eukaryota > Metazoa > Arthropoda > Insecta > Dermaptera > Forficulidae > Forficula > Forficula auricularia. The sequence goes on along the minus strand of JALMQS010000128.1, from coordinate 38,122,128 downwards.
CCTTAACCTCGCCAACAATAGTCGCGTAGTACTTTATATTATTCGTCCTTGTTCTCTATTCCCTTGTACCCCGCGGTCTCCCAATTTTCATCATTATCATTAAGCTGTCTGTCATTTGCCTTAATGTATCCCTCTCAAAGCACCTCACTTCTCAATTTTTTATCTTCTATAATTCAAGCAAGATACTTGTTAGGTAGCTTGTGTTTTGATTCATTTAAATTTTATTTAAGCATTTTTTTATTATTATAATTTCGTATATTTGTTGAATTTCCCCTCTCTGAGTCTTACTTCAATCTTATCGGATCAGATTGCGCCGCTAAAACTCCCTCTTCATTATAACGCTTATAATTCACATACACACAAAAAAGGCATATCTATAGATTTGTAGATATATCTAAACTTTTAATCAAATCTTAATCAATTTGAATCAATTAGTCCAATGATTCTTTTAAATTTCTTTAATAAATAACTTTTTTTTGACTTCTATAATATAATGTAGATTTTTATTTTGTAATTATATATATAATAGCCCATATTAATTTGCAGCAACCCTAACGTAATGCTGCCGACAGGGGGCGCTGATGCCGTCGGTATATTTGCGCCAAATTCGAAATATAATTGTAATTTGAACTCGAATTTTGAAATGAAAGACTCCAATTGATTTTAAATTAAGAAACATTAAATATATTGATAATTATTCCTCCGCCCCTCATCACTCAAAAATTAAATATTCAATTCGCTTTTCTTTGCGCACAAAAGATGAAATTAATCACATCTTATTTGATTTATATTTTATATATTATTTGTTTAGTTTTTAATAATTTGCCACTTTTTTATAATTTTTTAAAAATCTAGATTTTGTTATTCTTATTTTTTGATTTTTACAAAATTGAACGACTTAAGACACCCATGCCCGATTTTCTCATGCCAATACTGAAGCAGCCTGCCATACAAACAACACCTGATCTCTTTTAAATATTTGGAGCCTTAATATCGATTATCGATCCCAAATTTTAAAAAAATGATATAATATAATTCTCCTTCTCACCGATCCCACTTATTTAAATGAATCTAACAAAAAATATCACAATACTGTAGATTATAGAAGAAAAAAAATACTTCCAGATTCATATCTAGAGCCTCATTTCTGTAGCTGTGTCAAGACGAAAATGAGGCGAAACTTTTAAGAGACTATGTATTTTCGGGAGTTTACAGTTATACATTTGGAGTGTGGTTTTTAAGAGGAATAAATTTTTTGGACCGAGAGGCCGCCCGCCAGGGCACCAGCCTGGATGGGGCGAGCTTCGTGTTATTATACTAGAGTTGCTTTCTTTGATTGAGTTAATAACTGTATTAAATAATTACAAATCCCTGATTTTTTGTCCGATTTCAACCAAAATCTAATCAGATCTTAATCTCAAAATAAAATTTTGATTTGATACCTTCATTGGTTTTTGTGCTAGAGTATACAACAATTTGGTAACGCACTCATTCACTCACTAGTAGAAATTTTAACAAAATAATTAATATTTGGGTTGTTATCGTCCATCTTTGAAAATAATTAGGCCGGATATTGGGATCTTGGACTTGAGAAAATAATTAAAATCTAAATTTCCAAAAGTTGCAACACGTTTCGTCGTATATTTTTCGACTTCTTCAGGCAATCTACAACAATTACAAATTATAAGAATATGAAGTCATTAGAAGATATAAAACAACAAAATATTTTTTTTATCTCCAAACAAGATTGCCGACCCCAAAAGTAAATATTGTTTGGAGGTAAAAAAAATGTTTTGTTGTTTTATATCATCTAATGACTTCATATTCTTATAATTGATGTAATTTTTGTAGATTGCTGAAAAAGTCGAAAAATATACGACGAAGCGTGCCAACTTTTGGAAATTTAGCAATTATTTTCTCAAGTCAAGATCCTAATATTAATAATTAATATCTCTTAAAATATAAATTTTTCGATGTTCAATATAAAAAGCTTTATTGTAGACTGAAACGCCGTGAATGCTCAAATTTTATTTTTTAAATTTTTTATCGAAATTGTTTCACTATTTTTTTTTATATATACATATTTCGAAAATATGAATAAATAAAAACCCTTCTTTCATGCTCAATTACAATAGTTCACCATACCCCTATGGTATAGTAAAGTTTGTCTTTTTATCACTATGATTCGGATCTTACGCCTGGGGCAGTTTATATGTTAGATAAACTTTGGTAGGATGATTATTTTTGCAAATCACACTGAGCCTCTAAAACTGCTTCTTCATTATAACGTTCATAATTCACAAACACAAAAAAATGTATTTCTATAGCTATGTAGTTTTGTAGATATATCTATGCTTTAAATCTAATATTTTAATGCCTTTTAATCAACTAGTTCAATGTTTGAAATATTCCAGTTTTTATATTTTTTTTTCCTGAGACCCAAATATATTTGAATTGATAATTTCGTTTAAATTTAATCTTTCTATTTCGAATATATATATATATAAAATCTGGTAGCCTCGATCTGTGATTATATAATCTCAGTTGTACCTGTCTGCTGCCTCTGTATATATTTCCTGCCATTCTATTGGATTATTTTCCCTATTTATTTGTTTTTAATTACCCAGAGATTAAAATGGACTCCTCCTCCTATGGTCTTCTATTTGCAGTTCGTGTTTTATTTCGATCACCTCGGTTAAAAGCAATCCTTTAAACACAGAAACAGAGAGATAGAGCCAAGGCACGTCCTCGTTCGGGCGGTAGACAGAAGGACGGACGCACTCACAGCTCGCATTGCATAACACGCTACTCTTTAGGCAAGACTAGAAAAAAAATATGTTGATATCGTTAAACGAATCAGCCGATTACGTGACTTAATTACTACACAATAATCCCAATTAATTAATTTTTCTATTTTTGTTTTTGTTGAATTTTATTGGCTTATCCATGTTGAACAACTCTAAATTGAAATGATTTGATAAAAATGGAAATTGTTAAAATAAGTTCCATATTCTGTTTCTGATCCAATGATAAACGAACGGATCGTGAGAAAAATAAATAAATAAATAAATCCTTAGAGAAATACTACTTTTAATGGAATGTATCAATTGAATCAATATTGACATTTTTCTAAAAGGTTTGGATTTTTATAGCAAATCTCAAATATAGCAGTAAGAATAATAAATTTCACTTAGAACCATAAGAACTGTGGCATAAATGAGGCGGTACTACAAATGACCCTGATTTATACCTTATGAGTGCGTAAACGATTGATTACTTACCATAAATACCACATTCGATTCAGGTAGTCTGATTTATATCAGGGGTGTTTTTTTATTAAATGTTTTTATATAATTTTCGCTAATAACATATAAGAAAAATAATATGCTAAATTTGTATAACCTTTTTTCAAGTATTTTTTACTCTTGAATTTTTTTTTTTTTAATGATATTGATGTGAGAAGGAGATACACCAGAAGATGGATCCCCTAAAGGCCTGTATGGCTGGCCCCTCCATCGTGAAAAGAACAGAGTAGAAGGAAAAGAAGCCGGGATCACGAGCCAATCTCAGAAACTTAGATACAATTCAATATCCAATTTACTAAGGTTTTAGGGGCTTCGAGCAGTGGTAAATTCTCCGCGCGATAAATTCGGTTAAATTTATCTCCCACTTAAGTGTGAGGAATATACTTTTGACATTTTAATTATTAGTCCACTCGCTTTTTGCCCCTATTTATTAGTTTATTCATATCTTCTGAGCTATAGGTAATATTTTTTATTTAAATGATTTTATTTTGTCGAGAATAGCGGAATTGTAGGTTCATAAAGACAAATCAAAGAGGTTGCCCTCTGCTTGATGCAAATAAGCATACGTTTGTTTAGTTTCCTGCTTACTATTATGCCAAAACGAATTAACCTAAATCCAATCGGCTGTTTGAACATATGAGAAATAACTGATAAAATATTTTTAATTAAAAGTACTGATGATAAATGTTAAATTTTCGAAACTATAGTCTCTAACAATTACATTATATACAAATACATATGCATTATATGTTTATTTTCAACAAGCAGAGGACAACCTCTTTGATTTCTCGATATAATATTTTGTTGATTAGTTAATATGACCTCTGTTGGACTCTATTTATTAATGTTTCTGCTTATGTTTAGATATAAGGGTTGATTGAACCCAATCAGACTTACTTGGTATGTGAAGAAAATAAAAATTAATATTATTTTTTTTTTATTATTTATTAATTTGATGATGAATAATACATTAGAAAATAAAAATTAATATTATTTTTTATTATTTATTAATTTATATATTTTTTTTCAAAACTTATTTTTGGGTCAAATCGTTGTAAGTTTTTTTATCAATCTTAAAATGTCTACCTCATTAACTAGACATTGATTTACTTTACACTGGTAAATATAGAAGCCGGTGATGTTGTTTCTATTCTATTTGAAAAAGTAAATTCTCTATTTTAGCTAAAATTCTATTATTAAATATATTTATTTGAAATATTTATAATTTAGACTCTGTATGAAGTCAATTCAAATATTGAAATCGATCAAAAAACAATATTTAATTGATTTCTTTTAGATAACACTTATTTTGATGGTGTTTCTGCTTCTAATTCTAACACAGTTTTCAACTGATAATAGATAAATTCAGCTAAATTAGCCTCTATTAATCTTTTGAATAAGTTAATGCTGATATGACATCAACACCATCATCATTATAATATTAACAGACCATTGCTAGCTGAGATGGCTGGATCTCTATCTATATTATCAAATGGCTTTAGAATTGAAACCAATAACGTTGTGGATAAACTAGGTAAATTTTGTAATTTCCCCAGAGGTCCGCCAGAAATAATACTCCGGGCATCGACTTATTTATATAACATCAACAAACAGGTCAAATATTTTGTTTTCCTGAAATTGTTTGAATAAGGATGTTAAAAATTACTTGAAGAGGGGTGGGGGAATAAAATAAAAATAAAAACATCAAGGTAAATTCAGAGATGCTATTTTCCATCATTATCCGCCATATATGGGGACCAGATTCAATGTTCCATAAAATCGACACCATTTTCGGTCATTATTTTATTATTTTTCTAAGATTTCACTCCAGAGTCGAATTTGCTAAGTTATTCTAATAATATTAAACCGTGAACAGGTGTCCCTGGGTGGTTCTTGAAATGGCAGACAGCCAAGTGGGCAGCTCCGGAATGAGATATTGTCAAGAGAGAAAGAGAAAATGAAATGAAGGAGAGTGGAGGTGACATCATCTTCTTTTGATCACGATTGTCTGAAGAAACAAATCTCGTGTTTTTGTTCACCCACTCAGGTTTAGCCCAGGTCAAGGTGAAAATCGCACCCAATAGGGAAATCATCACCTGCGATTTGTTGACATTTACGAAACGAATCATCTGAAATTGCTTTGAAAAACACTGAAATCAGAAATTGTTTGTTTGCTAAGATAGATTTTATGTATCGACATACTTGTATGTACAAGTATTCAAAACATTTTATTTTAAATGTTTGGTGAATCGTATCCATAATTTATAATTGTAAATTCCATTAAACTTTTTATTTTAATGCATACATTTAAAACCTCTTCAAACCTACTCATTCGTCAATTCTTTCGACCTTGTGACTTTTATCGACAGGAATTCCCTTCCTGTTCCCATCATACATTAAAATGTAAATGTTATGCGAGCATAATTCAGAAAATGAAGTCCCTTTGAATCTGGTTGTAGTGCAGATAAATTTCTTTTAATAAATTTAAAGCTGGTTGGTTCGTCTTCTTAATCTGTTTTCTTATACTACGTTCACACGAACATTTGTTAAGCTATCATATTTTAACTTCTTTAATTTTGTGAACATAACTGATAGATACAATGGTAGATTTAGTACTTATGCCGTTAAGTTGTTGATCAAAAGCGAAGTTTTGACTAAAACGGCTTAAAAAGTTTCAGCTGAAACTTCTCTTTTGATAAAAAATAGTTGTGTTTGTCATTTACTTGAAAATAAAAGCTGTAATAAAAGAGTTTCAATTGATCATTCCATAATCCAAAATAGAATTGTTATTAGTTTTTTCCTTCCTTAAATTGAAATCAAGTCAAAATTAATTTTTATTCTCCTGGCTTTTTTCCTCTAGATAAGTTTGCATTTCAGGTAATATTTTTCAACATAATTTTAGCTTCGAAAACCCGAAAAATTATATGTTCAGAGCGGTGTATATGTCACCAAAAAGCGAGTCGAATAATCTTGCAGAAAGCGATATCTTGAACGCTGGTGAGAACACATATTTAGAAAAAACGTGTCTTAATACCTTTTTGAGTTTTATAGGTTTTTAAAATTAACTAGTCCATAGAACAACTTGCCTTCTGTAATGGTAAGAACCGAAATAAAAATTTCCTTATCTAATTCCAAAGTTCATGACTAAAAATAAATGTATGTTTTATTTCAAAAAGTTTTATACACCTGACTTTTACGTATAGATACATATTTGAATGGCCAATCTATAGATAGATAAACAGGAAGAATTATGCAATGAATGTATAATTGCCTTTGGATAAAACGTAGACTTGAATGGAGTTGATCATTACAGGTGGATTATGGAACATTTTAATTATTTATTTATAATGTTTTTCTCTTTATTTCGTGATGATAAATATATTTTATATACTCATCTGTATATCTTTGAGCAACAAGGATCTTTAATGAATAAATAAATTAAGGAAATTTCAAAAATATAAAAATAGAAACTTACATAGGCGTCCTTTTTTTGTTTGTTCTATTACAATTAAATAAAAAGTAAAATAGAGGGGTTTGATAAAATTTCAAGAAACTCTTGAAGGGGTCAACGGTTAAAGTTCAGCGACCACTGCTTTAAACTCAGTCTGATATTAAATTTCAAGCATTATTAAGTCTGATAATTGCGGGGAAATTGTGATATCTTGAAATGAAACCAGATTTGTGTAATTTTTGAGTTTTTAGGTCTTCTATTTTTTCTCTACTACAGGAGCGTATTAATCAATTTCATAGAGATTTTAATTCTGGGCATCTTTTGTATTTACATGTTATTTTAAAATTAATAAGGAAAAATCTATGATCAAATGATTTTTTACATTGTATTTCCTTATAATAAACAAATAAATAAATAGTAATAATAATGAATTTAATACTTTGACCATCCCAGTAGGCAGGCATTATTTGTTGACTTTTATCGATAAACTCTAAAACTCAAATACTTTACGGAAGAGCCTACATATTACGCAGCCTTTAAGAAGAGGTGACGAATTGATTGCCTATATTCAGGCGTTTAATGTGTACAAGGCTAGAATTTTTCTTTAAGATTAATCTAATATGTTCAAATAGTGGTTAGAAATAACCTATAAAAATTTAAATATAGGTATAATATATCTATACGTCTATGTATTAGCTGTTCAGAGGCCAATCAAATTAAGTCTATAAACCAAAATATTTATATTTTTTTTAAATCCCAAATTCATTAGAAAACAATTTCAGAAGAAATAAAAAAAGGCTCTACTGATTACCTAACTTATAAGTTCCCTTTTAAACATAGTTATGACCCTACATACACTATGCATTTTTAAGATATTATTATACTTTGAATTACAATTTTTAAGTATACAAATATTCCAAAATAGTTACAGTCACAGTTCCACGTATCTGCGTAGCTCTTTTTTAAAACAATTTGGGTTTTACACCCCTGAGATACTTAAAGGCGGCCGGCCCATTATATAAACGGGGACCTGTAAAAGCTGCAAGAGATTCTTACTTGATTCTTTTACCATTTACCAACCCTAGATTATATATTGCATTATACATAGTAATTAATAATTCATGATGATGAATAAATTAAAATATTTAAATTAGCTACTACCACATACTTTTTTTATCATCTTGCATATGGAAATTATGATATCAGATGTTTTTCTACTAGATGAACTTGTATAAAAAAATAATTTTTCTCATATCCATTTTTTTTTTTTTTTTTAATTCTAATGTTATCCATATTCATATAATTTTCACTTAGCTACTTTATCATTACAAATAGCTATACAACACCTACGGCGGCATAATCGGTTCTCTCGCTTGTTTCCTCCCTTCTTTAAAAATCGAGGCATTTTTCCCGAAATTTTGTAATAAATCACTGATCAAGTATTTTACCACTATACATTTGGGTTTTAATTTAAAAAAATACATTATAAGAAACACTCATGGCGACTTAATCCTGTACTCCGCTTGTTTTTTCTATTATGCTTAAAAACATCCCATTCTTAATTTTTTGACGTTATTTCTTTTAAAAATAATTTTGTTGAAATAACAAAATAATTCAACATTTTTCTTACATAGGATAACTTGCCACTGATGGTAAAGCTTATAACCGCTCACCAGCGATAAATTGAAGCCTGTAATATTGTCTTTAAATTAAATTAGAGAATAAATTAAATATTTTATTATATACAAAAAGATTAACTGGGGCTTGAACCCGGGATCTTTGCAAATCCGGTGCGATTCTTTTAAACTGCGAGAACTTATCTTCTCTGTCTTACAGGCGCGGGTCCAGACCTCTGATTGGGGGGGGGGGGGGGGTGGGCAGCCGCTGGGTTTTACCCCCCCCCCCCTTAATGAAAAATGGATCCATCTCAAAATAAATAAAAAGAGCATTATATTTTTAAATTCATTTCCTTTTTCAACATTTTTAATAGAGATGGGAAAAATCGTTCTTTTTAGGGAATAGTTCTTCTATAGTTCGTTCATTATATGGAACTAGTTCAATTGAACTATATAGTTCAGGGGTGGCCGATGTATATAAGATCTAATTTTTATCGTTGATCTCCAATGCTTTGGGGGGGGGGGGGGGGACCCCCCCCCCCCCCCCCCCCCCTGGATCCGCGCATGGTGTCTTAAAGCCTCTTTTAAATGTATTCATTCTTCTTCCAAGGACAAATTCACACGGAACAAGACTTGAGAAGAATGAAGATATATGCATAGATACCTATTATATATTTTTAGATTGTCCCTCAATTAATTCTTTCAGCATATTATTGGCTAGACTTGAGAGCGCCAATCCTCATAATCTTGTAATGAAGAAGAGAGAGAGAGAGAGAGAGAGAGATCAGAGGAATTTCTTCCGCGTGAGCTAATTCAAAAACAAGCCAACATTTGCATAAACGACAACTGACTGTTTCACCACTAAGATCGAGAAAGCAACAGAATCTTTTAAGGAAAATTTCCAAAAGATTCGACCGTGAACAAATATCAATATACTCTCGTGAGGATCCAACCGAGGGTGATACTGAGATTTCTCAAGCAAATGTTTAATTATATCATGGTATATAAAAATTTAAATATCTCATTAAGTGGAGAATAAAAGTCATACAAATGCCAAAGGAAAAAAGAAACTTGTTTCGTTTAGAAAAGTAAATTCCATTCATATTTATCTTAAATTACTCATGATAAAATATTTATTTATATAAAAATTACATGATACATAATATATTTATAGAGGGCTAAATTAAGCTTATACGAAGATCTTTAATCAATATCAGAGAGATATAAATTTAAATATTGACGGAATAAATTCTTAAATTTAGCTAAGGGTTTGTTTGCTTTGGGGTCAACTCAAATGACAAGAGAGGCAATAAAAGCTGCCACAGAATGTGATGTTTGCATTGGAGTTGTGAAAAACGATAGAAATATCTTCTATTAATTTGAAAGAAAATGAAAAAAAAATTCAAAAGAATATTTTAATGCTAAACATATCAAAAGATCACAAATTTTCTTCAGTCCCTTTATATAATTGTTTTTATAATTTCATCATCTCTGAAGAATACTGACAAAATGTGTGGTATGAAAATAGAAATCTTTGATTACAGCAATATAGTGATTTAGGAACCTCCGAAGAGTCTATTGTACTCTTTTGTCACCATTTTCTTGAGGTGGAAATCAAAACGCTATTTTAAACATTGTTTTTCTTTGTTCATTTAGTAATTACTATTAACATTTCAAATGGGAGCGAAAGAGACCAGGCACACTTCTGACGTCACATCATTGATTTGATATCAACAATCCTTTTTAGTTTAAAAGTTTTTATTTTGCCGAGAGTAGCAGAGTTGTTGATTCATAAAGAAAAACAAAGAGGTTGTCCTCTGCTTGATGCAAATAAACATACACACATATTCATCGAAATTATATATCTGTATATATTTTATTTATTTGTTTGAGGCTATAGTTTCGAAGACGTGGCCTTCATCATCAATCTTTTTTAATTATAAATATTATTTTTCGAGTCGGGTTAGGTGAGCTGGCTAACGCACTGGCCTCGCTTCGGCATCGATCGATTATGACGATGTTGGAGTGGAAGGTCGGGGTTCGATCCTGGCTGGTAAACAAAATTGTCTACCGGCTAAAAACTAGGCTCCCTCACTAACCCTACTAACACTTTACTTATGTGCTGTCTAAATGGACTTTGTTCACGGTGACAATAAATAAATTTAAAAAAATATATATATATTTTTTTCATCGGGACAATATCGAATGGATATTGAGAATTTTTTTAATTGGATCTCAGCTAAGTAAAGATCAACAATTTTCAATATCTATACAATATTGACCCCATGAAAAATAATATTTATAATTAAAAAAGACTGATGATGAAGGCCAAGTCTTCAAAGCTATATTCTCAAACAAATAAATAATATATATACAGATAAATAATTTCGATATATATGTGTGTATGTTTATTTGCATCAAGAAGAAAACAATCTCTTTGTTTCTCTTTATGAATCCTTTTTAGCACACCTTTGAAGTAATTTTTTTGCCTACTGAGAATATATAATATCAAAAATTATGTTTATTAAGGGAGTTTTTTTATAGCTGTAGTAATTTATTTGTTTAGGCTTAAAATAAGAAACGTGCAGCTACAATTTTTTTTTCTTTCTTTTTATTGATAAATAAAAAAAAAAATTGAAGCTGCACGTCTCTTATTTTAAACCTAAACAAAAAAAAAATGTTATGATATTAACTGAACTAAATTAACTTTCGATGTTTCCCTTCTGTGGAGTGATATTCCTAGACACACCCCATATTTTTTTTAAAAATTATTATTTTTATTTTTCTATAACAGTTCAACCACAATAAAGGAGATCTCATTTTATCTAAATAATTTTTAAATAGGCAAATGAGCTTAAAAATAAATGAAGATCTATCTTAAACTATTTCCTCCATTTCATCTTTTAATGATGCTAAGTTTTTGTGAGATAATCGTAGCGTCGTTGGTATGTAGCTGCCATTGTCATCTAATAAAGGGATAAGTTCCTCTAAGTTGGTCATCAATGGCCATTCAAGTTCATCTTCGACGAAATGAACCTAAGACAGGCGATTTACGTTTCGCGAATAATGGCATCCAACCAACTGGAAGAATAGGCAAGCCGCCCTTTGCAGCCATTCTATTTAATAATGACAGTCGAGAGATGGAGATAGAGAGAAAGGGAGATTCAATCAACCAACGGTTCAAACAATCTCTGATCAAGTTAAGTGGATATTCAAATGGACCCGTTAGCAAAAGAGACATAACTCGTCCATAAAAATTTTAATAAAAACAAATTTAGAAGAAAAAAGTAATCCTTGTTGAAATACGCAAAAAACATTTTTTACATGACGATTCATTGTGATTCATTTTGAGGCCGAGAGCTTTTTTTTCAAAGTTGAATATACAGGGAAATTTAATCGGGCTGCTTGTATTGTTTTCTTTATGAATAATAAATATGCAAAGAGGCTGCTAAAGGGTGCACCAGAAGAGAACACATTCATTTCTTTTTTTATATACATGCACCTGTGACTTTTTTTAACCTGGAAGACTGAAAATTTAGTGGAGTTGAGAGCAATGTGGCTAAAACAAATTCACCTGAATTCTCATTTAGCGCCATCATATACTTAATTATTGTCTTCAAAATGTAAACTCTTATTAATATTCTATTAATGAAAATCATAGAAGGCGTGACAACAGAATTAACAATTACATCTAAAATCACTCGAATTCACCCCTTCTGACATTAATTGGAAGAAAGTAATCTTTTTTCCCACAAGAATAATAATTTTAATCTCGCATTAAGTAACGCCTCTTGCGAATATACGCTGTCCACAAATTCTAGTTATTTGGCAGTTTTTCGTCATTCAGTGGTTTGAGCTAGTAAGTTAAAACTTGATAAATATTGTAGGTAGGTATGGCTTATTTTCTAGCTCGTGAACTAAATAAGATGCAAACTTGAAATTTACAAGTTCCATATATATATTTTCCCTAAAATCAACATTTGTATTCAAATTTTATTCTGGTCATTATTTTGATTTGGGTCGAATTTTTTGTGGAATAAAAAATAAAAAATATTGTTGAAAATAGCCCTATAAAGATCTCAGCAATTAGAATTATATTGAATTATTTAAAATTGAATTCATTTTAACATAATATTGTCAAAGGACGTCAAAGAACCCATTTTTACACGATTTTTGTACCTAAAAGGATGCTGAATTAAAAATCAAATAGCTATATCAAATAGTGTATTTTTATTAATTATATTTATTTTCACTCTAATTCCTAGCTGCTTGTAACAGCCCCCCTCCCTAAAAAATAAAAAAATGAGTTTTCGGAGAGCGTATTTAGTCATGAAAAAGTTTTAATTTTTCCTTCCTTTAATTTTGAACCAATTAGAATAATAATTTTTTAATGAATTCTAAAGTGCTAATTACTGCTTAGGTATTTTTCTCAATTTACCACTTAACAACATGGAACACCCGTTAATTGTTTGATATTACCGTAAATAATTGACCCGCTCATTCTCTTTCTTTTTATCATTGCAATGATCCTATTTAATCCTATTTATTCTTAATGAATGAGAATGCTTCCAAATAACGTGACTAATTTTTTGTTCTTGATTTGTTTCAGGTAAGAGACCTTCAATTCTTCACTTATTTGATTTGTGAACTCTATACAAAGAGGCTGAGCATCAATTGTGAGTTGAGTTCATTTCTATCACATACATTTTTAATTAAATCCGACAGAAACGTATTACTAATAATAATTACTGTGAACTGGAAAATAATTAATAACTTTTGAATATTAGAGACATTAAAAATATTACAAAAATAAAACAAAAAACATACATTTATTTCCTATTATATAAATTTGATTGATTCTATATTCCTAAATTTCTATTTGCTGATATAAAAATAGTAGGATAACTCCAAAGAATTTACCTATAGTCGGTTATTTGAACCCATGATCAGATAGAATATATCTAATCCAAAAGACTGCATTCAAACTATGCAATTATAAATATATGGAGAATTGATGGATTTTATTTATTTATTATTTATTAATGATGTTATGTACATAGGTCAGAGTAGACCCTTATAGTGTACAATCAAAAAAAGAAAAAAAGAAACTGACAAATATAGAGATTAACAATATAAAGAAAAATGAAATATAAATTAGATACAAAAATACAAGAAACAGAACAAAACGTAAAAAAAAAATACAACATATAAAATACAAAATAGAAAGATAATAGAAATACAATTTCGAATAAAATAAGTATATCGAAAAGTCATTTTCATCTTCTTAAAAACCAACGATTCTCTTTAAGAAGATGAAAATGACTTACCAATAAATTTATTTTATTCGGAATAGTATTTTTTCATTATCTGAAGAAATTACGAAAAATACACTCCATCTAAATAAATTAAACTACAATAATATAAAAACATCATAAAAGATTATATTAAAATACTTAAATAAAATAAAAACAAAATATCTAAGAATCTTGAGAGGACAATTTAATTCATACACTAAAAGTCCCATAAGCAACGGTTTTTTTGTCACTATGACACCGAAAAAAGTTTACCCTAACTTTTCCAGCGACAAAACTGAACCTAGCTTTATTTTTTCAATTATGTTTTATTTATTAATTGGTTTTTTAATTTTAAAACCCACTCATTAGGTTAAAGCAAATATTATTATATTATATTAAAATTAGAAATTTTTTGTTTGTTTTTTAATTAACAGGTGTCTAAATCATAACAAAACAGGTGTGTTTTACAACAAAGTGGTGTCTAAATCATAACAAAACAGGTGTGTTTACAAATAAAGTGGTTCAAGTGGCATTTTTTATATAAGTTTGGAAACAAATCTTATTTAATTTTATGTTTTTATTTCAGATCCTATAAGATTATTTTTTTTTTTTTTATTTTCCTATTTATTTTTTATCAAGTTGTTTATAAGAATTGTATTTTTAACAATTGTACTTTTCAAATTAAATAAACTAATTTATGTCTTAATTTTGTTAATTTTGTGATTTACGTATTGATTCATTAAATTGTTCTACTGAATTACACTCTCAAGCTTTTTTTTGGGTCGAAGTAAACTTGATATTTTATAATTCGAGTTTTGTTGCCTTTGGGCAATTTAACATAAAAACTACTTCAGTCCGAGTCCGTAGGACGAGTAATTTTTTCACAGGTAGTTTTTTTTGTTTAGTTGCCAGGCAACAAAATTCTCATTAAAATGTCAAGTTTACTTCGGCAAAAAAAGCCCTCGTGTAATTATAAGTGAAAAAAAATTTCAGCCCTTACTAAACATTTATTCAAGAATTAGATTAAAATTTAATTAATGGAACCAAACTCTAGAATTTTAGTGACATTTTGAATAAAACCAATTTCATTTTGATGCCCGAATAAATTTCTAAAAATTTTAGTTTCAAAATGTCAACTAATTAATTTATTAATTATTCATCAAAATGTTAATTATATTTCTTCAAATGGCTTTAATAAGAATCTAGAATACGATTTTATTAATATTTCTTTCATATTTTATATGGAAATATTAAATTTATCAACTATTTCCATTCCTATTTAAAAGTATATCGATATACATGTATATTATTATTCCATTGCAATGTTTTTCTATTTAGCTTATTCTTAATCCATGCTTTGCCTGACCAGACTTGTCAGCTGCCTGTCTTTATATGAGAGAATCCAAAAACACCCAAAAGTGATGTCCAATTCTATAGAATAATCGAATAAGATACAGTTTATCTAATCAATTAAAAGTTCATTTAATTTATCCAGTTAGTCGAATTTAAATTTCTAATAATTTTTTCACTTTATCCATAACGAACACTTATCAACTTTCATCTAAAATCCAAGGGTACAAAATGAAACTTTTTTCGAGTTTCTTTAACGAAATTATAATTTCTTATATCTTTATAAAATACTCTACTATAGAAATAAGTATAATCCCTTAGAAATTCAAATATTAAGTTTCTAAAAAAATTGAAAACTTATGATAAGATCCTACATTAACGGACACTCTCGACTCCTATCATAGATCTGTCTCCGTCCTTTCCCTTTTTTATAGATATTACCATGGCTTTTGTTCTGACGAAATAAATTCGATAATCCCACCAAAGGCTTCATTTGCGCGAAATACACGATTTTCAAAAT
>JALMQS010000128.1:38018284-38099973 GCA_024734495.1 Forficula auricularia | reverse complement strand
ACTCGAACCTGTCTTCTTTTTAAATATTACTTTAATAGATTAATTGGTTGTTACATTATATAAAATATACATATATGTATAAGGTTGGCAACTAAGTAATTGCGGATTTCACTTATAGATGGCTTCAGTTGAATTTTTAGGTTTGCTGGCGTAGTCCAAATGTAAAACACATTTTGTTATTTGATAGTTGGCAATTCAGCTGTCAATCAGTAAAAAAAGTTTTTTGATCGGTTGCGTAGTTTTCGTTTGGCGTTCGTTGAAAAATGGAAAATCAAAAGGAACATTTTCGTCATATTTTGCTTTTTATTTCCGCAAAGGGAAAACGCATCGCAAGAAGCTCACAAAAAGTTATGATGCTGATTTATGTGCGATGCAGACCTTTAAGGAACTGGTCGTCCAGGTCGAAGTTGGCGACGACCTAAATCAAAGCAATAATCGATTCGGATCGTCACAGTACAACACGTGAGATTACAGAGAGGCTTCATGTATCACATACATGCATTGAAAATCACTCAAAACAACTCGGCTATGTTCAAAAACTCGATACATGGGTTCCTCACGAACTGAAAGAAACGCATTTAACTCAACGCATTAACAGCTGAGAGTTGCTAAAGAAGCGTAATGAAAATGATCCATTTTAAAACGACTGATAACTGGCGATGAAAAATGGGTTGTTTACAACAATATCAAGCGGAAAAGATCGTGGAGCAGGCCAGGTGAACCAGCTCAAACAACATCAAAAGCTGGTATTCATCAAAAGAAGGTTTTGTTATCAGTTTGGTGGGATTACAAAGGAATTGTCTACTTTGAACTCTTACCACCCAACCGAACGATCAATTCTGTTGTCTACATTGAACAACTAACGAAATTAAACAATGCAGTTGAAGAAAAGCGGGCCGAATTGACAAATCGAAAAGGTGTTGTATTCCATCATGACAATGCAAGGCCACACACATTTTGTCACTACGGCAAAAAATTATTGGAGCTTAGCTGAGGATGTTTTGCCACATCCACCATATAGTCCTGACCTTTGCACCATCTGATTACTTTTTATTTCGATCTTTACAAAACTCGCTTGATTGGTAAAAATTTCAATAATGATGATAATGCCAAATCGTACCTGATTCAGTTTTTGCTATTAAAAACCAGAAGTTTTATGAACGTGGGATTATGATGCTGCCTGAAAGATGGCAAAAGATCATTGATCAAAATGGGCAGTACATTACAGAATAAAGTTATTTAGTTCCATGAAAAAATTTTCTTTTATTTTCTAAAAAAAATCCGCAAGTTGCCAATCCAATATATTATATTTGGTCTCACTAAAATAATTTCTGAGTACATCCCCACCGGTTCACGGATCTAAGGAAAATAATAAATATTAATAATTTTTCAGTGCTTTGTTATTATATTTTTTATTAATTAAAATTTAATTAAAAATCTTGTTACGTTCGCCTTCAGGGTAGGCAACCGCTTCCACAAGCTGTTGAAATGGCTGACTAAATCCAGGCGCTTCTAATAAACTTTTTAGAATTTTTTTATTCAATTACACAAAATTTAAATAAAAAGACAAGTTACAAAGTTATTGCTTGTGGGTAATTGAACATTTTTCACAAGATTTCAAATTCAGAATTCAATTCAATTATTAATACTTTTTAGTTAAATGGCTTATATTATAATTCGATTATTTCTTATTTACTTAATTTTTAGCCCATAGTCAAATCAGTTCTTCGTTTTGGAAATATACTAATTTTGGCGCAAAAACGAACTTTTCATTAACTTAGGTTGGTTATTTATTGTTACCATTGGGATTTAGAAATTTTTCTTTGGTTTGATTTTTTTTTAAACCTATTTATAAAAATTGATTTAATAATTGAAGATTATATAACTTGTTAATGAATTGAAACGTAAATCTATTAATGGTCTAGTTAAATGAAATATTAGGGATTCATTAGCTTTTCAATTATTAAATGAATACCTAATTCTTGTTACCTGATGGAGCTGACATTTTTTTCCTGTATCTTCTATCGATTTTCATTTTGTGAATCCGCTTAATTGAGTTGAGCCTTCATTATCTGGCCAATTTGTAGTCGCTGCCTCAACCTTTATCACGATTACTTATTTTTATTTTCAAGTCTTACGTTAATTATCTTTCCAAGCTCTTTGATCTCACTACTTTTATCAATCTTATAGAATCAAATTAAAAGGCAGCCGTATTTTTTGTTAAAAAACAAAACAATTCTTTTATATCGTATGTTTCGATACCTTAATGATATTATAATAAATATTTTTTTAAGGGATATGCCTAAAAGTGCCAGACTCATGAAAAAGCAATATAAATATGAAACATATGTTTTTTTATATAAATTTCTCAATTCAATTATTAATTATTAATGAAAATAAAAAAAAATGTAATGTTCATATTAAGGCCTATCAAGGATGTAAATAAATGTCGTTAATTTCATCTCAGAAATATTCTTCCTTCCCTTGGGCGTTGAACACAAGTTCCAAAGCTGCTATATAGACTCAATTAACTAATTAACTCAACACTTAGCATTTTTTTTAAATCTTATATGATTCCAACTAAGTTTGTTCCAAATTTTTATTTGAATATAAATAACAAAATAATTATGGCATTCGGGAATGTAAATTTTTGGAAAAAAATATATTTGTGTAACACCTATTTGCACCAATCACATTACAAAAATTAAAATTTTGATTTTAGTTATGACTTTAATGGATTAAAAATTAAAGAAAATTGGTAAAGAAGGTAGAATGAAGAATTTTTGGAAATTGTAGAGACAAATAACTGTAGAATCAGTAGCTACAAATTAGCATTTTGGGTCTTAGAAAATGACAAAATTAGGTCTTAGCTTTGTACTAAGAATAAGCCGACAAGCGTGAGTCGGCGAGGGTTACTTATGTCAACATAGTTCATGATTTTTTTTTACTTTACCTTACAGGGTGTGGTCAAGTATTGTAATCGGGCATGAAAAAAGTGTTTTTTCCTTCTTTTTTTCGAAAAACGGCTGAAACTATTTAAATTAAAAAAATTGAGCGAAACCATGGCATTTTACTCTACAAAAAAGCTCTAATAAGTGAACATCGAAAAAATGATATTTTTTGAGATAATAATTGTTTTGTTAAAATGTCTGCTAGTTTGTCTGTTAGTCTGTGCGTTACCAAATTTTTGTCGACGAGCTAGTTCAAAAACTAGTGTGAATATCGAAACCGAATTTCACAGGTAGTTTTGATCCATTGAGATTAAGAGCTGATTAGATTTTGGTACATATCGACCCAAAAATAAGGGGGGTGGGGGGAGTTAAAAATTGAAAATCTAGGCCATTTGAGTAAACTCAACCAAATTTTGTATACATAATCAGTGGGACCCCGGAAGTCTAAAAACGCAAAAAGTAACCTCCCAAAATGGAGGGGGTATGGTCAAAAATGAAAATATAGGCTCTTATACCAAACTCAACCAAATTTTGTATATATAATCAGTGGGCCTCCAGAAGACTAAAAATGCAAAAACTAATCCCCTCCCCTACATCATTATAAATAATTTTATTAAATATTAAATATAAGTGAGGGGCCAGGTCGATTTACAATACGACCTGGCCCCTCACTTATATTAAAGTCAAGTGGATGGCCACATCAGAACACGTCAGCTTATTTCTCTTTCCTATGGAGAAAATGGAGGAAATTGAAGTTTTTTCAAAATTTTAACTTAAACCACTTCTGAATGCCGACAACTAGCAAAATTTATCAATTTGGGACCTCTTACACCGTGATTTTAAAAGAAATTAAATTTAAAAATATGTTGATTAATTCTAGTAAGGGAAATCTTTTCAGGGATACGTACCTCACACCTCATGATAATTTTTTTTAATTTTGACCCCACCCCCCTCAACATTTGAATACCACTTATGTTTTCAAAAAACATGGAAAGTATGTGTTGTAAATTTCAAGTTTCTATCTTATTTAGTATTCGAGCTACAATGCTGATACAAAGATATGGTATTGTTATACTTATACACTTATAGGGACCCTTTTTACTTTTAAGCAGAACATTAAAAAAATCTAATGTTTTGTATGTTATTATTTTTCTAATTTCTCTTCCTAATGAAAAGTTTTCATTTGAAATCACTTCCATTGATGAAAACTAATTATATTTTCAAACTTTTCTACTTTGTAAAGTATTAATTGCCAAAATCCTAAGTTCTAAATTCTAATAAGAGTCGCCTTTAGATCTTAACGACTTTCACATGTTTTAAACATCAGCAAAAATCATAATTGCTTTTTAAATAACATCTTTAAACTCTATACTATTTTTCGTTTAATTTAATATTATTTGTATTTCAAAATATTTCATTCGAAATGGCTTTTTCTTATATACTTTGCCACTGGATTACATTTTATAGCACGTGCTCGGACATTGAATTGACAGAACTGACTTTATTGGGATTTTCAAGTATTGAATTCAATCCAAAATTTTCAATTTTTCTTTTGGCTTAGTCTTATTTAAAAATGTCTGAAATGTAGAGAGAAATCGTTTTTATTTATAATTTTCCGTCTTTCTTTGAGGCTTAAGATACCAACGATAACCCAAGAACAGTAGGAAGTTCGTTCCGGTGCCAAAATATTTATATTTTCAAAATGAAAAATGTATTAGATTTTAGGCTTTCTAGCTTCAAAACTAACTTTTCCAAAATGGACAATATTAGAGAAAATCAAATTGCTACCAAACATTTAGTTGTGGCAATGATCTAAATTTATTCTAGTACTTAAAGAACTTTACTATATACTTTTTCATCTAATTCTTCTGCGAATCGGCATTTTATTTTGGCTCACATTTATACAAAATTATGCCAGCAATACCCAAAAAACCGTGGTATAATGATATAACACTTAATAGAAAAATTATCTCTCTTCTAATACGATTAAGATTGGGACATACAACAACTCCTAAACACCTATTCCAAATGAAAATAAAGGACAATCCTTTATGTAACTGTGGCGAAATTGGCGATATTAACCACCTGGTACTAAATTGTATAAACACAAAGCATAAAATTGATAAATTTTACTCTGAGATTTCGCGATGTATTTCATTTCCAATGAGCGTAGAAACAATTTTATATCACTTATTCAATGAAAGTGAAATGACTAAAGAAATAGTAAAATTCATAATTTCACTTAAATTATTTATATAAATTGAACATTTTGAATGAATAAATTTTATGAGTGACTCCTATATTAAGTACAAATGATGACCAAATGGTGTCCACCGAGGCCAAAGGAAGAAAAAAAAATCTTAAAACATCACTGGAAATTAAATTATTAAATCAGGGAGAGCATACTTATTGATTCTTTAAAAAAATTTTGACCATTTCTTTCAATTAATTTTTTTTATCCAAGTATACACCTTATTTCAATAACGAAAATCAATCAAAGTTAGCTAATTTCCGAATCGAGATGCTGAGGGTCAGCTGGTCGGTTTGAGGTGCCCTGGATTGATTGATGGTGACCGGACACCTCACATGCTCACATCCCATCCATTTCGATTCGGAAATAGGCTAGCTTGATTGTTTCTCGCTACATTTATCAACTGATAACTGCTTTGAAAGACTGTGTAGGTACTAAAATTTTATCTTTGTACCATTGCTGATCTAACCTGAAAATAAACAAAAGCATATAAATCAATTGAATTTATCTTTTGGTGAGGGGTTATTTATAATTGAGATGCTTAGAAAACAAAAACAACAAAAAAATACAGACTTTCAGTGCCTGCCATCTGATTGGCTATCCCAGTGGCTCCATTTACCATCTACCTTTTGTTAGTGGTAAAAAGCATTTACTTTGCGACATACAACCGGCCCTTAGAATATCTATTAATTTCGAACTTGTTGGCTTTATCGTCCGAAACATTGCATTTGTACAGATCGCTTTTTAGATATGTCAAAGTACTCATCATTGATGAAATAAGTATGATTAGTGCGGAACTTTTATGTACAATTGATTTTCGATTAAAACAAATTACTGGAAACCACTCTGCAGATTTCG
Source organism: Forficula auricularia (assembly GCA_024734495.1). Lineage (NCBI taxonomy): Eukaryota > Metazoa > Arthropoda > Insecta > Dermaptera > Forficulidae > Forficula > Forficula auricularia. Next base: position 38,093,913 of record JALMQS010000128.1, on the reverse strand, counting down.
GAAATGTAGATATTATTTTGATAGGAGATTTGCGACAATTGACACCTGTAAGTGTAAGTAACTGAAAGTGCCTGTCATCTGATTTTTTAAAGTTTAAACTGTTATCTACCTAGAAGCAAAAGTATTAGATTCAAAACCCGGTAGTTCAGTAAAAGAATATCGCTTTCAAAGTTCGGCCTTCACATCAAGACCCGATATATCCATTTCATGTTTATTTGCTCTTCTAAAAATTTATGTAAAAGTGATTTAGCGGGTTTTGATTCTAAACGCCTCAATTATAAAAGTTTCAACTGGAAATACTAAAATTGATTTTTTTATCCGAAAGTACCATCAAAAAACACAACATTTCTATTCAAAATTCAAAAGTCGTTTTCAAGTCTTAGTATTTCTCTATTATTATTTCTCGATATCAAGTCCAAGCAAGTTCACTATTTTTAACCGACTTCAAAAAAGGAGGAGGTTCTCTATTCGATTGAATTTTTTTTTTTTTTTTTTTTTTTTTTTTTTGTGCCTATGTTACCTCATATCTCCGCCAATTGTCAACCGATTTTGAAAATTTTTTTTGCATTGGGTCCAGTCTAGCTTCCGATTGGTCCCATTTTTTTCGATTTTTTTTCATAGGTATTAGACCTTTTTTATTAGGTTTGTTTAGGTTTGTTTTAGACCTAACCTCTTTGTTTATGAACCGATTTCGATGGTTCTTTTTTTATCCGAAAGGGGGTGTCTTAGGGATGGTGTCATATTAATTTGGTCAAGTTCTGATGATATAATCACTATTAATAACATCACTAAAAAGATAAAAATAAAAATTTTTAAGAAAAAAATAAAAACCGACTTCAAAAAATTAAGTGCAACAAATATAAAAATACACTAAAAGGTATAAAATAATTATTATCTTATTTAGTTACAACTAAACGACGAAATATTAACACGAAATTACTTTTTGAAGTTGGTGCCAAACATATACCTTTTATGAATCGCACTCGACGGATCTTACTTAGTACGTTTGGCGGGTACGCTCGCTTATAGGTATAGTTTGTTTGGCACCGACTTTAAAAAGTAATTTCGTGTTAATATTTCGTCGTTTAGTTGTAACTAAATAAGATAATAATTATTTTATACCTTTTAGTGTATTTTTATATTTGTTGCACTTAATTTTTTGAAGTCGGTTTTTATTTTTTTCTTAAAATTTTTTATAAATTTGACCATCTCTAATCAACATCTACGCTAACACTACTAACATTTTATAAATGTATCAAACTACAAACTTAGCATCTGGTTAAATGGACTCTAGTATCGTTGGCCAATAATAAATTAAATCTAAATAGTACTGAAATCAAAGTGGACAATGAAATTTTTCAAAAATTCAAAATAGATTTGTTATTTTCTAAAGAGAAATCAATGAGATTGTTCTCTGCTTGATCCAAATAAACATATCAATTATCCGATTGGATATAGAAAATTCTTTTTTGTTGTCATATCGAAATTAGTCTCAAACAAATAAATTATATATAGAGGTATGTTATATATATATGTATATATATATGTTGTGTATGCGACGCATACCTAAAATTTCAAATATTTAGAAGTATCATTATTATTATTCAGTTCCATTATCAGAATTAGATGTGACAAATCAGAGGAAAATAGAACACAAAAAGACACATCTAATTTATAAAGATAAGAGTAAATAAATATTATATTTGAGTAATGTGAAATAAGTGACCGAGAATCCTTAACTCATAGTAAATCAATATTAAATATAATATTTATTTACTCTTATCTTTATTAAAGATGTTTCACCTTGCACCAACACCACAATCTCTACTAATTACATCTAATTTAGAAGTATTTTCATAAATTCAGGAGAATCTTGAAATTTTCAATTTATTATTCGTTTTTTCAAATGTTTCTATAAAAAACATTTTTTTTCTTTTGAAAAGTAAGTATATTGATTTTTTAAAATGAAATAAAATTGTCCCATCGTTTTAAGAGGCAATTAAAATGAATGATTTTCCAAAAAGGGTACTAATAGAAGGTTTCAAGTCCCTGCCTGGCATAACGTCCAGTTCAAGGAGGTCAAAGACAAGCCCAGACGAGTTTGAGTCGAATAAAAATTGTTCTCGCTGAGGAAGTATTAAAATAGTAATAATACAAAAAAGGAATAAATAAAGATGATTCGGGAATTTTTGGACTAATCCATTTCAAAGAATTCTCAATATATAAAATCGGAAATAACTAAGAATGCTAAGACAATTCATAGCTTTTGCTTATAACAATAGAATAAGAGAAATTTAAGATTTTCTTATAGGACAGGCTAATTCATTGTGGAAGATGGTCGATTTCCATCTCAGGGATTGCGGAGTTTAAATCACAAGAATTGATTTTTGACTCATACTTTCCCTCACACAAAGCAGTATCCATTTGGGGCGAAGGTCCCAAAAAATAATTAAAAAAAATCTAATGTTAAATTTGAAAATGAAAATGATACCGTATTCGATGAAATTTGCAAAAAAAAAGCGAAGATTAAAATAAAATTTCAAAAAATGAAGGGTACTTTTTTGGACAGCATCCCCCTGTTGAAAAGTCACCAATCGCCACTGATATATATTTAAATTTGGTATATATATATAAGAAAAACTCATTTATTTCTCTCAATGAATCAACAACTCTGCTACTCTCGGCAAATTAAAATCTTTTCAATTAGATTTGTTTTTATTTGTAAAAATATCTCAATCATTTATTTTAACAACAATTATCTTGAATTTTTATTAATTAATTTAATTAAATCAAGATTTTTCATTTGGAAAATTATGTGCTTGGAGTTGTCTGGGAGAGTAATTTTGAATTCATCGAGATATTTTTTTCAGCTTAATTTCACTTTTAATTGACAATATTAATTTCTTTCTCTTTTTTTGCAGGTAAGCATCCACTTTGTTCGATCTAAAACTGTCCAAAACATCCGACGAATTAAAATGAATGACGTAAGTACGAAGAGCGAAGGGAGGATAAAAATGTCCTATTCTATAAATCAAGCATATGGTACAGAAAGTAATCTGGTTATGTTAATTACTAGTCAAGTAAATTAACATCTCTATACTCCTCTCTTTTCTCTATAAACTACTAATTTCATTATAATCCCACTAGAAGACAAAACAACCATTGACTAATATCATGGCATGTGAAACATAAAGCTTAAACTTTGTTCTAATATTATTATAATAGTTAATGGATTACTTGTACAACATTCGAACCATATTGTAAATGCTAAATTAAAATAGTGAAAAGCCTATATTTATCACCTTATTAAAAACAAATCGAGATTTTCATTATTCGAACTTAATGTTTAGTCTTTAGTAAATGTGTGGTACATTTCACAGTGTAGTTATATAATTTCATCACTCGCTTCGCGAACTTCGGGCGAACTCTGACCATGCGCACTTTACAAGTTCTTATAAATTAAACGTTTGCATGCTCATTTTGTTCGAGTCTATTGTCACTGCATCTGTAAATGCGTTAGAGGAGAGGTGGCATGAAAGGGACATTTTTGTTGTGGAGGCTCTAGCAAATAAATAATATAACAAAAATATATAGTAAAAATAGAATTAAAAACTTCAATTTATTGTCTATCGAAATAAAATACAAGAAAACACATTCAATTCTTTTTTAGTACTAAATTTTGGCATTTAAAAAAAGTTTATTTTTGACCCTTTCAAAAATAGGTTGTTGAAAGGGACACGATCATTTATGAAAGGGACAACACGTTAATATGAAGAAATCACCGTAAACTTTGCTACACACATACTAAATATTAGGAAGCACGTATATAATTAACTATCTTTAGTTTAAAATCACATCTTTGAAAGTAATTAATAGCATATTGGTCTTAAATTTCTCATCTTAAAAGATGATTAACAGGGAAATAAATATTTACCTTCATATAATTAAAAAACAATGCAATCATAGTTCTTTTAATAGTAATAATTCTGTTTTAAAATAATTGTTTTTTCTATATGGTAAAAATTAACAATAACAATTTTTTATTAAATACTATCTGCAAGGCCCGCCTTCGGCGGCCCTCTTGCTAGCGAGGGGGCATGCCCCCTGGACCCCAACCCACGAACCCCCCCTCCCGCACTCCTACCCACCACACCCCCCGAAACCCACCCAGCACCCCCAATCCCGGCCCCACACCACCACCCTAACACTCCATCCGCACCCTAACCCACGAAACCCACCCTCATGTTCATAATTCTTGACGCTAACCTTAAATTAAAATTGTTATTGATCTTATGCGGAAGTGATAACAAAATTTTGTTGGAGATAGAAGGTTCCGGAGGTCACATCAGAAAAATAATTAAAAAAAAAATATTTTATTAATTTTTTTAAAACTAAAAAAATCATAGAATCAGCCTTGGAAAAAAACCCCCAAATTTCGACAAAAAATAAAATTTCATTCACTTAAAGATTATATTGATAAATCGTCCGAAATATGTTCTGCATTGAAAATTCACCTCTAGGCTACCTTTTATTAAATAAAATAAAATATTTTTATTAATTGATAAATAATTTAATTAAAATTGACCTAGATAGGTAGCAATATGTAGTGTGTAGATTTGTTGATTCCTCGGACAAGCTTAAATGATTATTCTCCGCTTCCTGGCTGGAATATAAATGATGATAGCCGAGAGGTGGATGAATGAAGAGTGGAAGAGATGGGATATAAGATAAAAAAAGAAAAGACAGGGGGTTCGACCCACCATGGCTGCCCCGGAGGCGATATTACACTAAATGATAACGGAGTACTTGACGATGAATACTAATCATTTCGAGAGCAGGTCATTGGAACAATCGTGCACTTTTGTGTGTTTAAACTTGGGATACGGGATTATAATTATGCAGCGAGTGATAATCCCCTCAGGACGTGATTTCAAGAATATTTCTTTCTATATAGATCTAGGGGAAATTATTTTCTTAAACGAAATGTACAAAATAAAATTGAGTATTTGAAAGATTAAGATTCTGGATAAAAACTGATTTATAAGGGTTCAAAAGTTGTGCAAAATAAAACAATATTTACCTCGAAGGTTAATTGATATTTTAATTTTTACTTTGGTATCTAGAGATAAGGTAGTTGTTGTTTTCTTAAGATTTTTTTCGAAATTTAGAAAGATTATTATTTAAATACTTCTGCATCGATTAGTGGCAAAACGAAATTTTTGAACAATATAATTTCGGAGATATTAAATTCCAAAGATAGAGTTTTTATTAATCTTATACATAGCACTATACGGGAATCGGAAAGTTTACATACATATTTAATTTTTTTTTTTTGACTTTTTTTCGCTTCAGCCATTGTCGCAACAGGTTTCAATCGCTTATTAAGAACTTTTTGATTCATAAATCTCCCTTTAAAATGTACTTTATCTGAAATTTCTCTAATAAAATATATACAAGCTTGGACAGTGTTGCCAGATTTGTCAAACGAGCACGGGATTGGCTATAAGTGGTACAAACACTAAAAAGCTTAGGGCTTATGAATTATGAATCCTTATTGTCTGCACTATATACTCTAACTTTTTGCTAGTATTGTCGCGAAACAACTACCTTAAGCTTTGAGAGACATTGGTCCTTTGGTCCGTGATAACTCAAAAACATTCACTTTTATCTAGGTTTCAGACATTTTTAAACTTGAATAAGAAAAAAAACATTTTTGAGTGACTCTTTTAGATTTGTGAGTGAATATTTCTTTTTGGGTTGTGATAATTGTGATAAGTTTTTTCACTTCTTCCTCCTTAGCAAAAGCTATCTACTTTTTCTTTCCAACCTCATGTAATTTGTTTTGCCGACTTTGCTATTTGACCCGATCGAGATGTTCATTTTCCGATATCACCTGTCGAATTTTCATGATTAAACATATAACAGCACTTTGACAAGAATTGTTGTGAAATTGTTATATGAATTAATGATGTAATGAAGACATATGTCTAATCTTTCTCCCAGAAACAGACATAGAGAACTTTCGGACAATTTAATTTAATAGAGAAAACAAATTATTTATAAGAAAATATTGCTAATATTTGTAATTTTGTAGTTTTCTATTTTTTTCCTGGCGAGTGGTTATTTAATAAAACAGATGTGGTTATCCATTTGACTTTGTTATATACCATTAAAATTAAACAAAATAGTCAAATTCACAAAAATCTAATGAAAATCAGAATATTGATTGAGGCGGGCTTAAAAAATACAATATTTAATTTACAACAAATGTTACATATATCAATTTTTCTTATAAGTATAATAGGTATGTTACATTTTAATCGGTATCAGTTTTAAAAAGCTTTTCTTTAATTATAAAAAATAAAACTAGGTACATCCATATTAGCTTTCGGATAATGCAAAATATAATAAGTATGTAAAAAAAAAACTTTCATATACTTAGCTAAATAAATGGAGGGAAAAGTTAAAACTTTTTCAAGAATTGGTACGCTCGCCAGGTAGAGCCTTTTTTTATTTTAATTATCTTAAGAAAAAATTATACTTTCTACATTTTTGTACCGAAAGTCTTAATGATAAAGGAGCCGAAATTTAATCACATCTCTAAAATGGAAATACGAATATTTTGCTACCAGAACAAACTTTCTACGACTTTCATTTTTTTTTTTTTAGTTATCATAGGTACTTAAGGAATCCAAATACACGACAAAAAAAATGTTTCAAAATGGCTTGTTTCACGTTTTATACATGCATAATCTTCAAATAATAATAAAAAAAAATCCGTAAATTTAATACTACCGGCGTACCGAGTAATAATCTAATGTACATTTAATAATAATATCATTTTTATTAAATTATTGCATTTTTTTTATTTAAAAATAAGAATGACTGAAACAATCTAAGTATCATAAGACGTTTATCGTAATAAATCAAACCCTATATATTTTAATTTGTCGCTTTTATTAAATTAAATTGCATAAAAAATGCATTTTGTGAATTTATTAAGAATTCGTCAGCCAAATATATATTTCGGGGAATTTTTCATGCTTGTTTATTATCTCATCAAGAAACGAGTCGCGTTCAATTCTCATTTCTCATTTCATTCGATGTTGAGAACGACCCAAGGCAACACCTTCGGTCAATTCAAGGCAAACAACCCTTAATATCTACCCTCTCTAATTTAAATATTTAAATATAAATATTCCATTCTATTTAACTGCAATATAAACTATGTTTAATGAGTTTAATTTAGAATCTGTATTCTTAATGAAGAGATTTTTATTTTTTGTTGAATATGAATTATTTTAATTTCCCTTGTTTTCAAAAGCCCATCCCCTATATTTTTGATTTATTTTATCAATAACTCGTCTATGAGCTCTCTAATTCCATATTCCATAACAAGGGGTACTGGAATAATGACTGGGGTTGCATAAATACATGTTTTTGTGTCATTTAATTAATGCTATAAATTAGTTTTTTGAAGATCTTGTCTACATCTTAAGCTCTATATAAACATTACGAATGACTTGTATTTTAGTCGAAGTGATTTTACGTTTTTCTAGTAAACGCTTTGAAGTTGGTGCAACTATTTTTATTTTTTTGGAATAAAAGAGAAGTCCAATTCGACTAGATTTCATTCGAAATATTTATACCGGACAGAAGTTGGAGGAAATTTACACGAAACTATATTCCCCAATGTTTTAATAATCAAAGTAAAAACAAGCTACTTCAGCCTAGCCATAGAAACTCTCTTTCTGTATATTGTATAATATTTTTTTTATTCGTAATTTTTTTTCTTCAACTTCCCAGTTTTGACGTCTTATGGCTTTTTACTAATTGAATTTTTTCTTGGAGTGTCAAAAATATTTAATTTTTTAAATGAGTATTTATGTAATTTCAACCAAAGAGCTGGTCATTTAAAAATTCCCAGGATAATTATTATGGAACGAAATTGCTATCCAAGTATGTGACGTCACACCATTGATTCCAGATTTGGCTATAACTTTTTAATTTTTCAAAACGAAAAATAATCTAATCAAAATATTTATTTAAACCATCGATTATTATTAATAGGTTTATTTTCAAATTTTTAAACACACACCCTATTAGTCAACAAACTAAATCATGTATAATATACCTATGAAGTAGTCATCTATGAAATGGACATTGGTAAATTTCTCTGGCTTATGTACCAATTAACTAATTATGTAGTTATATACCCTTGCATCCTCGCTTGCCTTTGAAATGCCAATTTCGCGATTTTCCAACTAATTCCAGTTAATTTTGTGGAATTAATCCTCTTCTACAATCAAAATCTATTCAAATGAGGAGGTACTTGTTCTATATATATATAATTCCCATTTGATTCATATAGTTATTCCGTTTGATCCTCCTAAATGACATCATCTTTATAAGTATTTTATATTACTCTTTTGGGCAACCATTAAATGTCCATTCATTGCCAATTCCAACCATTGAATCCGGCTTTCAAATTACCTTTTTACTCTAATAGTTATCGCTGTTTTATTTCATATCTAATATCAGTTTGATGTGCTATAAAATCTCATCATTCTAAATAATCTCGAAAAAATCTTTTTTTTTTAATTAATCCACACCTGCACTCAGATTAATTATTTAACTAAAGGATGTACTTTTTTTTACAAAAACTCGAGTATTTTCATCTGGGAATCGTGATTGAAAAACATTAAATAATTCCTGAATATACACCATGTATTTCTCTTTAGGTATATAAATAAAAAATAAATATAAATAAAAAGCTAAGTCTTTGGTGGTTTTCATATATTTTTAGAAAATAATCACATTTTTAAATTTTATTTATTATTAATACGCGATCACTCGAATACTAGATGTGTTTAGTAGCTTAAGGACTTATTTTCAAACATAGGTTCTAAAATTATTTAATATGTTAATTTAAAAATAAAAAGATGATTTCTCTATTATTAATTTTAAAATTAGTATCATTGCGTGAATTTAAGTAGGTAGTGAAGCTAGTCTTTAGGGAGAAGAAAAATTAAGGCCAATTTCAAACCACCGCCATGATAGAGTCCAAACTTGGATTTTGAATATTGTAAGAAAACCCATATTAAAAGAAATATGGAATAAATATAAAAATTGGAACATTTGTATTAGATTTTATGGGCAAATTCGCGTAGAAATCCTATAAGAAACCTTAAAATAAACAACTAAACCAGGGCTAACCTCTTCCTAGACTAGTAGAAAGAAGTTTTTGGTTTCTCTTCATACCGTAATGAATAATATAGATATTAATAAATTTAGAATTGAAATTTTAAAAACTTCTGGATCAAATGGATTATAAGTGTATGAAAATGAACTTATATAAAAAATAATTTGTGGCCTTGATCATATGTGTAGGCGGGGAGTTCTTATTATGATTTAGTCACAAAGGGATCGGCCAGGAATCTGTTATGCTTGCCTGTCTGTGCCCCTGCAGGCCTTGTTTTGAAACCATTCTATATATGAGCTCTCTCTTTTCTATGTCGTTTTACTCATTCGAACGTTAAGATAAATCAAATACATTGATGATGGCCAAATGCTTCCTCATAAGAAAAGCGAAGAAAAAAATATAGATACCTTCTATTTAAAATGCGTTTAGTTTTTTGAAAATTAATATTTTATTTTTTCTAGAAATTCTCAATCAAGTTGATAAGGATAATTTGTATCATCTTCCCTTCCAAGTGAGGATAAAAAAAGTAATTTTTTTCGAGATATTCAAACGAAAATATACTCTTTTAACTCTTTATAAAATATACTATTTATTTAAATGCGTTTAGTTTTTTGTAAATTAATATTTTATTTTTTCTAGAAATTCTCAATCAAGTTGATAAGGGTCCCCCCTTTGTATCATCTTCCCTTCCAAGTGAGGATAAAAAAAAGTAATTTTTTTTCGAGATATTCAAACGAAAACATATTCTTTTAACTCTTTATAAAATATACCTATGCTATAAAAAAATAATTCTTTTGATCAAAGTTAAATTTGATCCTGGTCATTCACTCACTTCCTAGTAAAAGTAATTAATAAAATTTAACTTTGATCAAAAGAATTCTTTTTTTTTACCAATGAATCAAAAACAAGCTGAAATTTTTTTTGATTTATTATTCTATCTTAAAAAACACTCGAGATCAACTACTAAATCCTTGGTGTTATGCATAATTTATATTATATATCAGAAGAGTTCTATTTACGGGATTTGTATTATCCATAAAACCTCGAATTTTATAGTTGAAAATCTCTCGTGATTATATTTAGAAATCTTATCTTAATTTTCTAATCGTCTTACTGAAATTTTACCATACATCATTCATAACAAAAATGAAACTTTTTTGATATCATAAAAACTCCTTTAGTGACTGCGTTGCCTAACATAAACCTAGTTGACTAAATTTTTATTTAATATCAGCTAACAGTATAATTGACCAGAAGGTGATGATCACTACCCCGTTTGGTAGTCGGTCACGCGAACCATTCGTCTAGTGGCGTTTCATCCCCCATTAGTACTCATCAATCAACCAAAACTACGCGACAATCGGTATTAATAAATCAACCACACTTGGACTCTCACCCAAGAATTAGCAACGTCATATGTTGTATGAGAACTAGCGCTTTGACCTTTAGAGGTATTAAAGCGTTAATAATACATTTTTATTTAACGTTAGCCAAATTATAAGTATCCGTACTCTATATTTTCATAATCATAGATCTAAAATATGGAATATCGATCGAATTACTTTTTTTTTACGTTATTATGAATACTGATTAAAAAAAAAGCAGAAAAAAAAATGAAAAATTACGATGTAATTTTTCATAAAGCGAAGTTTATCGGGGGTGTATTTTTCAATCGTTATGTTTCAATTGAATTTTATTCGTTCATAAAATTGCTATTAGAAACTTAATTCTCTCATATTGTTACCATAGTTATCGTAAACTGAAAAAGTTAAAAAACATTCCAATAGGAAATTGATTCTTCCCGAAGCTGTCATCGTCATCGTGCATGTCGAGGGCATGTGCGTGATTGAATGTTAAAACGCTAATCGGAAAATATTCAAGAACAAAAGCAGGCACTCCAACGGATATAGGGATTATAACTACAAAAGTCGGATCTTTATTTTCATTTATTTATTTATTTTTATTATATAAAAGCTGAGCTTATGACACTTACTACCTTTACTCTATTAACTTACTAACCAGCTAACTATTAACAAATAAAATTATAATTGATACCTATACTTGCAAATGTGGATACATATAGTACATTTTATGCAAATTTAAATATGTTAAATCTCTTAACAAAAAGAATGATATATTTTATTATTATTTTTATATACATACCTACTAACCAATGGCGTGCGGTCCATAGATGCTGTGGATGCGGCGCAATCCCCGCATTCCCCAAATTCCAAAATATCAACAGTAATTTCATCCGGGTTATATTGGAAAATTTGTAAAATTTAAAAAAATCTTCAATAATTAGGTATTACCTAAACAACTAATTAATTTAAATATATATTATAGAATTTAAAATTTACGAAACTTTTTAAAGTTAGCAAATTTATTCCAGAATTTTTATTTTAATCACTTCAGCTATTTTGTGGAAAATACTTTAATTTTATTCTATAATATTAAAAAGTGAATTAATTAATATGTACTCGACCCATGTCTTTCATTTAAATTCTATAAATTGCATTAAATAAATTAATAGTGAAAGACGAACTAAAAGATTATTGGACATTTTTTTTCTTTAATGAAATCCAATTGAATATTCTTTCTCTATAGCGAGTATCGTTTTGGTCCGAGTGCAAAAGGCCATTCCTAGAATAATAGAAATTAAGAAATTAATCTCTAATAGTCTGAAACAGGTCTGGGCTTTGTATTTGGCATCTAAAGAAAGAAAGATCATTCTATCCGTGCTCTTTGTCGTTATTTTCATCGATCAGATTCTTATGAAAGAATCGCTCACCCGCACATTAAATAATAAAAAAGTGAAAACTTTTTCAAGACTCGGTACACTAGAGCTGCCCTAGTACTTATTAATAAACTTAAATATAAATTGTTCATTTATGGCTATACAATAACACTCTGATTAAATCTCAATAGAATAATTCAAAAAATATTTTCTTTCTTTTGAACCAGATATTCTAAAATGTATTGATACAAACGAACTTTTTGAATACTAGTTCTTGAGCTATCGTGGGTATCGGAATTCAGACACACAAAAAAAATCATACAGTTAAAAAAAAAATTCTCCACGTTTCATACATTTTAAAGCACAAAGAGCAAATATTTATTTTTATGCGTGATTTAATATATGTAATTATGCCTTCTAAGAGCGCGTCAATCAGTTTTCAGCTATGAAAAGAATTGAAACATCACCAGATGAAGCTGAAGTAAAAATATATATTATCCTTCTTCTCTGTTTAATTATCAATTGATAAAAAAATCTAATGTTAAATTTCTAAAAAATAACGAAAAATTCTATGATGCGGTTATCGATAAATTTGGCAAAAAGGAGCGACGAATAAAATAAAATTTAATAAAATATGAAGGTCTATTTTTTGGACAGCATCCTCTTGTTGAAACCGCTACTGCTATTAACCTCTGATATGGTTTGATTTTAGAAAAAAATTAATAAATCATTTTCATATGTAAAACATGCTATACTACTTGTATACTACTACTATATGTACTTCAGACCGAAAATTTTTTATAATTTTGCAAAACATCCTTTAAACGTAATTTTCACCTAGATCTAGAATTAAAAGTAACTTTTATTAGTCTTGGAGATTCAAAAATTCAAAGGGTGAAGACCGAGGGGTGAACCGCGACCTAAAATCATATACACCTACTTCCACTTTCATTTCCAAGTAGAAGACAATAGACGACAATAGATTATCTAATTAATTCCAAATAATTCCAAAGACGGTGTACACCTAATTCCAATCCCGGCTCACTCCTCGGTGAAGACCTTAATGGAGGAATTGCATTTCCTTTTTGGTACACTTTCTCTTGACTTAACTATTTAATATTATTTATTATTTTTTTGCAACGAAATTTTCTCTGGAGAGAGACGGACTGGTAGAAACTTTAATTGAATGTAATGGAGGGAAAAATCCTCCGAAACGTCGGTTTGAAAGGAAAGGAGGAAGGATTCCAATAAATTACACCTTATTTTATATGTGTTAATTTTTTCTTTCCTCACTACCTCTGGGCTGCCTCCATTACATTCAATTATTTATTATTATTAATTTATTATTTATTTAAAATATTTTATTTCGGATAAAAAAAGAACTTTTTTCTCGATATTAGGTAATTTTGTTTTTGAGAATCTCTAAAAAGAGTCCAGATTTGAGAACACGATTCTCCACTGTTTAGAAATAGATCGATTTGCTTAGCTCACATGTGTTATCATCTAAAATTGTATTTTAAAACGGACTCACCTATCAGATATTGCTTTCAAATCGACTGTATCAATAATTTTAATGCTAATGGAATTATCGGGAAAATCTCAGAAGAATTAACAAAGTTGTTCGCTCAGTATAACGGAAGCGCAATCGAACAGCACAAAGTAATTCTCATCCCCTCTTTGAGCGGTTATCTCCAAGCAAACAAGCAGCTTATCATGCAATTTATTAATTGTATTAAAGGTACTCATTAAATGTGCCTGGTCAGAAAATAATTTGTTACACTCTGCTTGGTCCTCTAATCAATTTAAAAGGAAGCATGAAATCGGATATACTAATGATAGAGCTTATAATGATCAAAGCACAATATAAATAATTAAAATGCTGAATCTATGGTAAAACACGATATACGTTTGCACCTATCTTATAACAACTTATTTCCAATCAAATAATTAAATATAATAATAATAATTTAATTAATAAAAAAACAAATAAAACTAGAGCGCAATGTCCTCAATCACAAGGCTATTAGAATACATAGATTGTCTCATAACGCTTCTATTGACCCATGATAAAGTGACGGTTAGTCGAGCCCCTACCTCGGCGGTTAACTCTGAGACATCATTTCTTTACAAAATAACCTGTGTAATCTAATAACCGGAGCTTCCCTGGTCCACCTCATAATCTATCAGAAGACACTTTGGTAGTCAAAATTTTACCTCCAATCTTTAATTAGTTTTCCACACTATCCCTTTTCTAAATTTTTTATTTTTTATAAGAAAAAAATTAAAATATACTTCCTCAAACATTGAATGATGAATTTTCTAATTTCCCAATTCGTGGTCCATCCCTTAAAAAACTTCCAGGTCTATAAATTCTTTTAAAAGCTTTCTCCCCTTATAGATAGTCAACCAGATTTACACACAAATACAATAAACTTGTGTTACTCATTCAAGTAGAAAAAAAGGTCTTTTTATCAACATCTAATAATTTAATAAGAAACTTTTCTATTTTTAAGTATAGCTGTCAGTGTTCGAAAACTTTTATAAAGTATGAAATACCAATATTAGACTTAAATTTCTTCCATTTTACTTCAATACAATATTAGACTTAAATTACTTCCATTTTACTTCTATCTCCAGAACAGGGAAAGCTTAGATATTATCTTCGATAGTAGACCTTTAAATATTAACTACTCTGTCATAAGATATCATTATTTTTTTATTCCCTTTTTTTGAAAATACGATTAGCTAGTAGTCAATTGATATATAATTGAAACTTGCAAGCGGAAAATTGCCACTTGCCGAGCTGAAAATAAATTTTATTTATAAAACAATTATATTTGAAATACAAAAATCTCATGCATAAAATCCAACTCAAATTCCTCTATTAACTGACAAATTTCACTTAGAATGAAGCAATTGCTTTTTTATTACATTTTTTTTGTAATTTTAAGAATTCTGTTCAAAAATAAAATTGGACCCTAATTTAGTAATGTCACTACAACGTCTGTGGGACTGTCAGAGCAATTTTAAAACCTACTCATCATCAAGTATATATTCTTAAGACTATTTTGACGCAACCACACGCCTTCACACAATTCTATCTGATTCCAATTCATTCACTTCTCCGTAATTTCAAAATTCTATATCATTCATTTTATCTGAGAAAATACTCCAAATATCTCTCTTCATAAATAGCCCACTAATAGCCACCCCCTAATAATTTATATATTAAAATTATTTTAGAAATTTGAGTTTATCCCAAGGGAATCAAATATAGAAAAGTCCATTTTAACGGTGGGTTCCCATTAAAATGTTATTTTTATTTTTGTAATGTAATAAATATGAAAGAAGAAAAATTAGATGAATATAAAGAAAAATTGAAAGAATTACAAGCAAATTTTAAATATAGGTTTGAAGATTTGAAAAGTTTGAAATCTACAATTGCATTTTTTGTGAACCCATTTATTTGTTTCAAGCGAAGCGACGCCTGCAGAGTGATAGGATATGCATTCAAATAGAGCGCTCTGGGTGGCGGGCTGCATCCGCAGGGGTAGATGTTAAAAATCTTAATACTATTTGAAATTAAATAAATTTTAAATATATTATACTTTTTATAAATAAATATATTTTTATTATATTTGATTTTTGTTATATTTGATCTTTATTATATTTGAATTTTATTATTAAAATTTTGAAATAACTAATTATTTTCTTTTTCATAATTATATTTTTCCTTGTGTTCTTACGTACTTATATGTGACTTGTGAAAATATGCAATTATGGTACATTAAATAAAAAATTTTGAATTTGAGTATCTACATGTGGCTCTTTATAAAATATAAAATACCGGATTGCTGCACTCTCTGACCTCATGTGTGCTCACCCCATTATGTCAGAAAGGTTGTTTCACCCCTTCGGGAATTGAACCCGAATGTCAAAAGAGTCCAATCCGGGCACGTGGCTTAACCTCCGAGGAAAACCACGCCTGACAAATTGCACGCGGAAAATTATTTTACTTAAAGAATAGATCTTCATCATTAAAAAATTCTTCTTTGGATTCTAAATCTTGACATATTAGAATGTTTTGAGAATTCCGATTTTTGAAAATTTTCAAAAATCGAATGGCGACTATTCCTGATCGTGTAACTTTTCAGATCCAACATTTCCCCACTAAAGCTTCAACCAAAAAAGTTAACCGCCTTTAAATTAGTCTGAATGGTGGGTGTAGGATCTCGTGATCGTTGTCTATCGATTAAAATGAGAGCGGATGAGGTGGAGGATAGGAGCCGGAGCAGGATGTTGAGCAGAGTGTCCTCGTGAAGGTGGTGGGCCGGCAGGGGATTCCCTAGTATCCCCACCACCCCTTGTTTCGCCAATGAGCGTGGATCGATGGCGGGCGGGGTGGTCCTCTTGTCACGACACGCACGCGCCTAGCGGCCAATGCGGGGACTGGGTGGCAGTGTGTCCTTGCCACGCCATGGGGCCGCAATGTTCTCCCAGCTGTGTCGGGAGACACTCCGTCGCTCCGTCTACACGGATGTCCATCTCGGAGTCCCGCCGGCCCCTCAAGACCCTCAGCCGCCCGACGACGAGGAGGACGTGATCGAGTGCCGTCTCGTGGCCTGCCAACTCGACGAGCACGACCACGGTCTCTGTTGTCTCCTCTGTCTTTCTCACTCACTACTTCTTCTCTTCTCTGTTTGGTTGTTGATTAGTGATACTAGGCACAGTGTTTAGTGATTAGAATGGAATAGAGAGCATGTGCGACAACGACGTTTCGGTAATGTCCTCTTCTTCCCTAATTTTTATCATATCAACATGATAGATCACTCTCTTTCGTCTCTCATCTATCAAACCAACTGGCATCTTCATTAACAAACTCACCACAATCGCAAGATTTCAACTAAAAATTGCAATAAATCGCTCAGCTACAAAATCTATCG
The DNA here is from genome assembly GCA_024734495.1 of Forficula auricularia. NCBI lineage: Eukaryota > Metazoa > Arthropoda > Insecta > Dermaptera > Forficulidae > Forficula > Forficula auricularia. The sequence goes on along the minus strand of JALMQS010000128.1, from coordinate 38,077,031 downwards.
TCAACCAAAAAAAAAATAAATAAAAAAAAAAAAAAAAATGACAAGAAACGTCAGTTTGAGGTCTTTTAAGAAAATAAAGAAACACTAATGAAAACATATTAAAAATGTGGACAGTTCTAAAAAAACTTTTCATATTTATATTTTTTTGCTTCATCAGGTCTTTTAAAATCTATAAAACTGAATGATAAAATAGTTAATTTTCGAAACGCGCGAGGTTTTGACAAGTATTTTTGACTTGTTTACAAGTGATCTGGGAGAAATCGGTTCATAATAGATTGACCCAATTATTTGCTGGAATTAATAATTTTTATCATTAAAATAATCATTTTTCTTGGTTGTTTCTTTTTGATTCAAAACGTTCACTTTTTTAGAAATTATAGTATATTATTATTATTATACATATATAGGTACATAAAATATATGAACAAGAATGAAACATAAATAATGAAAACTTTAACTCATCATTTGTACAAATTCAGTATGTAAAATGTATTAAAAATGAAGATTTATTTATTTACTTCAATACATGATTTTTGTTTAAAAATTAATAATTTCTCGCCTAAGATACTTTTAATCCAGTATAAAATGAAACAATATTTTCTAATAATTTGATTAGCTATTTACTATATTTTCTGAGACTATTTTTTAGTGTGAATTGATTCAATCAGAGAATCACTACTGTAATATTTATGGTCTAACAGAGGGCCAAGTCCAAAAGAACATTTCATTTACTTATTATCAGAAGAAATCAGCACTCTCTCGAGACACTTACCATCGGGGAAAAACACTATTTTTATAGATGTGATGCTTTAGTAGTGATCCAGTTTCTCATTGAACCTAAACACTAAAAATGTACAATCTAAGATGGTTTTAGTTGAAACTTATCTTTCGCTAAACACTATTATTCTTATGAGGAGAAAACTTGTTCACTGAGACCTGTTTGCCAATATTGGCTGGATTCGCATTATATTTTTATTTTTATATATCTTAAAAAGATAGATGTCACTTCTTTTGTGATTTATTTCATCAAATCAAGTCTAATAAACAAAATTAAGAAGAAGAATTTCAAATACAAACCGATAATATTAATTATTTAATTATTTTGATATTGGTATTAATAATAATTTTAAAAAAAATCAAATGGATAAATAATTATTATTAAAAATAAAATATATATTATTTTTATGAAAAATAATAAAAGAAATTGTCCTCTGCTTGATCTCTAAGATGGTATTAAATAAGTTCATTTATGGAAAATATCCAGTAGTTTAATATTTTATAATCAATTATTTCATAGAGAGATATGTGTTTATTCTTGATTGTTTTATTTTATACATAACGTGTAGTACAACGAAGCTCTATGGGATAAAGTATTTTTTTCTGCCTCAATCACAAATAAAATATACCCTAAAGTTGAAAATCGTGGGTGAACTGTTCAGCTTGGAATTGTCTTGATTGCATTTACTTTTTTTTGGATACCTTACTCACAATCTTTTATAAAAACTAACAAACTAATTAACTCCTATTTGTGCTTCACAAGACTTTCTCTGGTACATTATTTTTTAAATTAGAAGTTAAATTAAAAAAAAATTCTAAAATAAATCTAACATAGTTTATTTTATCATTTAAATATTATTAAGATACACTAGGGCGGGAGAATAACTAATTTAGCATAAATGAATACTAGAAATAGAATTGCCTTTTTTCTCTAATTGCTGGAGCGACTGGAATGTTGAAAATTGCTAACGAGTTCACTCGTTAGGAATTTTTGGTTAAAAAGTGAAATGAAAATTCTTAAATTAATTTATTAGTGAACTATTAATAACAATCTACCATGTATTAAACAATATAAAAGAAATTAAATCAATTGCTTAATTTTTTTTTTTAATTTTTTATTCTTATACGACTACTTACATCATAATTTTTAATGTCAACTATTTTTTTATTTTTATTTTTATTAAGTCGAATAAAGTAATTTGGCAAACTAAAGAATAGTTCACGTGTAGCAATTTTGGGGGAGGTCCAAGGATGCTTAAAAACTATTTGTATTCAATATAATTCGGAAATTAGAAATAGCCATTAAAACACATCAAAATACGCAGAAAGTCCTCTCATAAAATTGTAATTAAAATAAAATCTATTCCTCTATAAGAAATTAATATGAATTGTAATCAACATATAAAATTAGGAAAAAAATCATAAGAAATGTCAAATATATGTCTGAATTAGTACTTAGTTGAGGTAGGTCGCTTTGTTTTCAAACTGCTTTGACATTCTAACAAATAACAAGCTTAAAAGTTTCGAATGTTATTACTTTTATTAGAGGTGGATTTATATTTTTCGGAGTAGATATATCCTTCTTAAGTTTTCGATCAAAATAACACCTTAATTGTTTATTACATATTATCTTTATTTAATATTTTAACGAGATTATTCTCGTGATTTGTCATATGAGCTTATCTTAACATTTCTCAGCTTGTGTTCAAGGGATTGCGCTAAAGTAAAGATACACATGTATCCCAAGTACGTTGTTTTTTATTTATAAGAAGAAATCACTAAATTTCTCTTCTGCTTGATGCAACGAATCGAAACGAAATTCCTGCTTACTATTAAACAAAATGAATTTGCCTGCATCCAATTGGGTACTTAAACATATGAGAAATAACAGAGAATTTTTCTAACTACTAGTATATATTATTTGTAATAAATTATTTCGTACTTTACTGATTTCAAATCTTTTTATCTTAAAGTGAAAATGATTTATTTATTTTCCATTTGTATTTTCTCTTTTCTCGTTTGTTTGGTCCATCTAGTATTTATCTTCATTGGTTGTCTAATTATTCACCGCTTGAACGTTTAGTCCTTAATAAGATTGCTCTTTGTCATTTATAAATGTTCTCTACTGTTACCTGAAGCCGAAGTAATGATGAATAGCTAGGTCTCGTCTACCCCTGACACTTAGCCCAACCACATACCACCACAACTCCCCAGCCACCTATATTATCACGTTTAATTGAACCTTCTACTCAGTTAACGTTCAAATGCATATAAAATCTTTTGGAATTAATCATTTCATTTTTAATTGATATTTTATTTGAACCAGTGGCGGATTCTCGCAAGAGGCCATTGATCCTGCGCCTCACCTCACTTTTGTAATAGATATTACAACACTAATTCTACATTAAGAGTACAAATATTTTCGAAAATACAAAAATGTTCAATATTATAAAATACGAAACAAATATTTTTCAGCTTTTGTAGATAATTATGTAAATCAGAAATTTTAGTAGCCCTTCTTAAACATTAAATTTATCGAAGGAGACAATAAAAGAGTGTGTCTTCTGCTGGAATTATAAATTTTATTTATTTATAACGATAATTATTTATAATAATATAATAATTATTTATAATTCCAGCAGAAGACACACTCTTTTATTGTCTCCTTTAATATATAAAAATTCTGCTACCCTCGGTACAAAAACTTTAAATTTAATTAAATTTTAAATCAATATTATCTCTATATATTTAGTTGAGGTGGCTAAAGATTTGAAAATGAAATATTTGAAAAATGAAAAGCATAATAATAATTAAAAATCTCGCGGGACATGAACAGATCAAGTGATTTACCCACTGGCCTGTCCCTTTACAATATTTATATATGTATGTATGTTTTATATATAATTTTTGTATATAAAATTGATAGTGATTTTAGAAATATCTCAGAAAAGTTTTTAATAATATAAAAGAAAATTAAAATAATAATAATAATATAATAATTCAAATTCATATGCATTGATACGTGCAAAAAAGCCTAATAAAATAAAAATTTTAAAAATGATTTTTTAAGAATTGAATTAATTCGGGAAAACGTCTATATTGGTATATGGTAAACGTCAAGAATACGGGTTCCGATTTCAATCAAATAACCTTATAATCTCAAACTATTCGGGAAATTTCGTTTTCATACAATTACTTTTGGTTTTTAAAGTAAAGGGCATACTAAATTCGAACACTCAATATCAGTTCAAAAAATATAATAATAGGTACGTTCATGGTAGACTTTCGAACTCGTTTAGGATCTTTTTGTGCAGTTTTGTCAACAATAAAAATAAGAGATTTTTTGTAGAAAGTTTAGTTTTAACCCTTGGGAACACTTCGGAGAAAGATCTATCTCTAACATGCTCGGAATAATTTTTCGATTCCCATAAGGTTTTGTAGGCCTTTACGCCTTTACTTTGCTAGTATTTTTTATTTCTTTTATTAAAATTGTTTACTTCGTTTTTTAGATATTTTGAAAAAATCGCCAAATTTTTCCATACCATATTTTCCAATACTACGTTTGAGTAAGTAGGAAAAAATAGTTTATATAAAAATAGGTATACTTCAGGAAAACATTTGTTTACTTTGTAGTAATACATACTTAGATATTTTTTTTTAATTTCTCACCTTTGAAAGTTACTTTATTTTATTTTATTTTTTTTATTTGCTTATTTTAAAGTAAATCAAAATAGTAGGTACTTTAGAATTTCGAGATTCAGTTATAAATGTAATTTTTGAAAGACTAGAGATCAGATATTATGTTGTACAGTTCTATTTCTATCAGGGTTAAATTAAACCTCTATTGACTGAATATCATATTTCGATCATTATTATTATTATTTCATGCAATATTCTATTAATATGTATGTCATGAACTATTTTTATCAAAATGATTTATTGTCTCATTTCCGTTTTAAAATTGATTGAAAACTAGGATAGAAAAATGACGTATAGTAACAATTATGCAGTGTACTTATTCGTATAAGTACACACAATATATTACCTACTCTACTTTTGTATCTTAACAAAAAATCTGAAATTTGAATAAAACAAAAGCTAAAATGCGGAAATGTATTAGCTAACATGCTAACAAACATTTTCGCTCGAAACCTAAAGAATATTTTAATTTGACCAAGAATTCTTAACTCCAGTGATCCATTGGGAACCGATGTTTTGAACATGTCTAGGCCATTGAGATTTCTATCTAAACATTATCATTTACCTTTCTAGAATTTGATTAACAATTGACTACATTCTATTGTTAAATAATTCTAATCAATTACTTTTTTCTCTTTTATTATGATACGAGTATATACATGAATGTATAAAGAAACTGTCTACAGATTAGAATTATTAAACACCTTTTCTTTATCTTACCTTAGTATTTTAAATTGTCGCCCAGTTTTTTACAACCTTCAATCTAGCTTAGCCACATTACATAAACTCTCGCCACACCTTTCTTTTTATTGTGACTTTTTAGGTCCATTATAATTCTTATCTAAAAAAATTCTCCACTAATGTATCCACACGAGAGAGATTTTTTCCATTTATTTGAAATTTTATTAAAAAAGATCTGAAGATTTTTAAAGCACATCCATTTTTGTCTTGAAAAGAAAATCCCACTCTTTTCTAGTACACATCTAATACCTATATTTGATACGCTCCTAGTCTTTATTATATATTTATATAATTTACCTATATTTAAAATAATTTTTTTGGATGACCAATAAAAAAAGGTCGCGAAGTGCTAGTCCGACTCACATACCGAGGGTTCCGTCTTTTATTTCCCATAATATTTCAGATATAAATTCATGCTTATTTTTTGTTGATATTTGAAGAATTTTTTCATACTTTTTTGATCAATGATTTGGAAATCCCTTTAAGTGTCTAAAAATGAATATTTTGACCCTCTCTCAAATGTAGAAATTAAAAAAAAATCATTCTAATTCTGATCAATCAATGAGATCTTTACAAGAATGTCTCACTCTCCATTGAAAAAATATTTTTTTTTTTATTTTCAACATCATAAAAATGTAACCCCATCCCAAATCAAACATCCAATTCAAATTTTAATTCAACTTTTTGATTGAGTAAAATGTAGATTTAATAAGTTAATTTCAATTTTACATCTTCTTACGAACTATATTGTTCTGACAAAGAAACTGATATTTTAGCGACCCTAAAAATATTCAGGAAATGTCCCAGCTTTGTTTTTCTGAGTCTATCTCTGCAGGCTTTCCTCGTGGGTCCACTAGAAGCGATTTCATGTTCTGTCTTCTTTACTTGTTAAATTCTCTAATAAGATAATGTAATAGATACACGAGAGAAAATTTTTTCCATTTATTCGAGCTAATATTAAAAAACAGCTAATGAATGTTCTACTTCCAATTTGGTCTTGAAAAAGAATACCGCTCGTTTCTAGTACACATCTTTTATTATTATAGCTATACTTGTATTTTTTACTCTATATAATTTTAATTACATTAATTAACATGCCAACGACCTTGGCATGTTTAAAGCACCCTAACTCATTGATTTTGCAAATTTGTTTAAAATACACTTTGCTTTTGCTATTTTTATAATTGTCGGTATGCCAGACATTTTGGTCTTATCCCTTGTAAAAATATTTTAATTTATTTAAAAATGCACAAATAATTAAAAATAAATTGTTCTTCAATACCAAAAAATGTCCAAACTTATCTTAATAACATTTTAAATAACCTTCAAAAATTTTCATTTTACATTTTTAATTGTAGTCTGGGGCCTTCAAACCAGAGTAGTTTTGGAAAAAACAAACAATTTTTTTTCTAAATTCGATAAACCCACTAGATTTCAACACATTGAATAAAAATATAAGAGAGTGGGTACACAGGGTGTAAGAAAAATTTTTAGGCACAGAAAAAAATTTGTTTTCTACTTTTTAGTATATTTGAAATAAATGTTATTTTTTAAAAAGATTTCAATTTTTATTTTATACGTTTAGTTTTAGAAATTTGCACGACTCACACCTTAACGTTAGTTAAGAAACATCAATAGTTATAAAGAGCATTAGAAGATTTTTCATTAATAATAATTTATTCACCAACCATATTAGAGTATTTGTAATTTCAAAATCAAATTACTTCAATTTGAATAATTTATTCAAACTAGGCTTGCCAACTATTTTATTCAAGGTTCAATCAATTATTATAGATATTTTTTTTTTTTTTACACCTACATTTTACTCTGAACGCTTGGCTAGCGAAGTCCACCGGGCGCCCAGAGTTAGATATCTATTCAAAAATTTTCAATATTTTTTTTATTTGGTGTTTTTAAATCTGACTTTTGGAAAAAAAAAACATTTTCAAGCATGATTTTCTCTATTTGTCTGCCTGTGCATCTGGGTTCGTGTACACACAATAACTCAATAACGAGATCTCCTAAAAAGGCCTTTCAGTTGGCAAAATATTTGTAATTCTATAACTAAGATGATATTAAATTTCATACTTTCTAGCTTCCGATCTTCCTATAGAAAATTGCAGAAAAATAAAATCGTATCTTTATAGCGATTAATTGTAATATCGTCCTTTGGTACGGGTGAAAACCTAAAAGATCTGTGTGGTTGGGCTACCTATGTATCATCAATAGGGTTTCTTTTCGTCAGCAGGTCTGCGGTAATCCTTGAAACATGTGCTATATTTCAAAAGACTAGATAGACTATGATGTAACTAATCGTTTTTCGATCGTAATTTTATGTAAATCAACAAATTTATTAATATGCGCTTTTTTCCAAACATCTGAACAAAAAAATGATAAATCAATCATTAGAGCTAGAGACTTGGCTCACAGGTGCAGCTTATGAATATAACTTGTGCTCCGGATTTCATTAGTCAAAATACCTCTATATAGCGATTCGAAATTTTTGTGATTTTCTGCATTTTTCAATGTGAAGATCTGAAACCAGAAAAAGCTCAAAATCAAATCCATTTTTCCTTTTGGAAATAGTTTTATTTTCACTAGAAAGAATATTCTACGATTATTTATTCTTGAATTATCGCTGAAACCAAGATAGACACAGAAATAATTGAACAATTCTTGAAATGTTGCTTACATTTTCATATTTTACTTTTTTCTTTTCTTGTAGAATCAGTTCGTAAAATTTTGATTTCAATGAGAGAAATAATTCGGATATTTATTTATGGTTTTTCTGACATTATTCAGAGATTTAACTCAGCTGTGTTTTTTTACATTTTTTTTTATTCTTTTTCGATTCACATGAATTATACTCGTAATCTTTTTTATTAGATTCTCCCAATAAAATGAATCCCTTCATTTCAACAAAACGCCTACTCTGTTCGAAGGCCTCATCCATCCCTGAATTCCATCCAGCTGCACACCCAATTGCGATGGCCTTCGTTTTTCCGGGTCATGCAAAAGTCCATGGCGAAAGCCAGAATCGCGATTCAGGTTAGCTTAAGCCGGCCACCATAAAAGGTAAACCCCGCAGGGTCCGCCTCCTTTCCTGGCCGTATCTCTTCGGATGCTAGCAAATGACCTCAAATGCCGTTTAGTTTTCTTCACATTACCTCCCCCTTTTGCAAAATAAGCAACATTTTTCTAATTTTACTTCAGTTTAATTATCTAACTCGGATAGAAATCTTTTCTAAATGCATATTGGATTGATTCCCTTGTGCATATTTGCTGCATTGGAGTGTACTGAACCCGGAAGGTCATTCGCATCTCTGCTGTAACACTTTCTTCAGTTTCGATTTGAACATCGGGTGTATGCTGGAATGCATTGCAAGACCAGATGGTATCCGGGTGGCCATTTAACCCTTAGTTAATCACACGGTTATTTGAACCTTATCTACTCACGAGGTATGTTTTGTTTACCACGCCTTAAATTAACCGTATATTTCCATTTTTAACCATTTTATATCCATTATTAAATAATAAATAAAAATAAAATTTTGAATTTTTTTTCAAAAATTAAAAACTGTATAAGACACACGTTGTTTTTTTAAATAATAAAATAATTAAAAATGTTTTTAGACACCAGTACCGGAGCCCGAATCCGGGATCTACATCTTATATTTGTTCTAATATAATTTATAAAATTGTCTTTAAACGAAGCTTCGCTGCGATATTACCACATAGCTATAGATAGATTTTCTAATTGTGATGGCTGTAATTAATTCACAGGTACTTAATTAATTCTAATTCCAATTATCTGATTCAAAATCCTGATTTTCCTTAGGGTTCTTAAAATTTTTCAATTCAGTTTCAATCGTATTACAGAACAGTAGAATTAGTTTGTTTTTTGAAATTTTAAAAAATTAGTAAAAATCGTATTTTTCTAATTCATTTTAATAATGTAGAAAATAGACTAAATTTTATTAAAGTTTAAATGGAATAAATTAATTCATTTATTACTCTTCTCAATGTTCCATTTCTATTACCTACTTACTCGTGGAGATATACTAATATAGAAGGTAATTTTTTCGTTATTTATATAGCAGAATTCTTGAGAATCTTTTCACACTATCACAAATCTAAAATTATAAATGAAATAAAATGTTGATTAATGAAATGATACTATGCATTTCTTATATTGTTTCTTGAACGACACATTTAATAAAGCTATAACTTGATATTTCTGACATTTGACCAAGTATAATGTTCTCTACAAACGAAATAAATCAAAGCGTCATAGTGAAGTTGTCAGAGTAAGTGACAAACTGATACCGAAATAGTTGTTGTGAGATACGATCGTTATAAGTTAGGTGGAGCCACAAAATGATCCTAAACTGTTTGACCAAATATCAAGGATCGGACATAAAATAAACCATTTCGAGTACCTAAGGGTTAAAGAAAACCGATTCCAAGGGAGAGGGTTGCAAGATCGCCCATTGGTCGCTTTAAATCCCACCTTGTGACCTAGCGCTCGCAAATCTCTCACTTAATTGTATCAATAACAAAGCGTTGAATTTATATAGGTAGGTAGGGGCGCTCTAAAACCCACTCACCAAGCTTGTAAAGTTTACTGAACAATACATCGCACGTTCTGCTTGTTTTTTTCGGCTTTCATTTAATCACCTAGAAAGGCATTCCGATCATGCAAGTAAACGTGGAAAGTTTGTTAATAAATTAGTTATTTGATTTATATTTAATAAGAAACGAATTTAAATATTCCCCATATACCTATATTTACAAATAATCTTTATATTTTTATTTTATATCTTCTATATATTTATAATACCAATTAACATCGAAACGAATGTTTTTTCATTAAATTTTTGCCAGGAAAAATATATTTTTAAAATAAATAAAATTAGTGAATGATCATTTGTTACCTATACTGAACTGAAGCTTAGGTTGGCAGCTTATATAATTACCAGCTACGAAGCCCACCTTCGGCGGGCATCTAGCCAAGGGGCTACGCGTCCTAGATTCCATAGTGGGTTTTAAAATCATTTTAATTTTCTAATTTTGATAAATTTTATTTGTTATGAACTTTAAAATTAAGAAAATCACGTCGGCTTTGATTATAATAACTATAGATAGATAATTTTCTAAATTATATTCCGCGAAACACACGATTTTTAAACACTCAAAATCTCTTTGCAATTAAATATTAAATAACATGTTAGAGGATATATTTATATTATTTTTTCTTGGATTTATATAAATTTTAAGTTAACTAAATCATTTCTTGGTAGAGGCCAAGAGCCCCCTCTAGTTACGTCCTGATAGTTAGATTCCACGAGTGAGAGTAGATAGGTATGGTCCAGCTTTTATTTTCTTATATTAATAGGACAATTACCACATCACTTAGTAAATTAACATGTTATATATAAAGAATAAAACAACCAATTATCTGTTTTGATTGATTTTTCTTATTTGTCTATTATTCTGTAACTATCCATGACTATCTAACCAAATGCAATTAAGCGCAAATATAAACAAATATGCTTGTTTTATAAATTAATTTGTTCTATTATCTCACTTAGATTTAGATTTCCACAAGTGTCTATACTTAACTTGTTTTGCTTTCAATGACTGTCCGTGTTCTCTTTAGTACTTATCGTATAGCTGGCAGCGCCATGGTCTGAGTCTCACATAACGCGATTTATATAACACGCCATTTCTATTATACCTATAAGCCGCGTTATAATAATATTATTTATAGTCAAGTCTGAAAATAAAGGTCAATTTTCTAAATTATAGTCTCATACCAATCAAATTTTATATACTAGTGTGTTTATCTTTGTATTTATTTGCATCAAATAGACGACACCCTAAATATTCTAGGTTAATATATACATTTTCATGCAAATTATCTATATTCCTTTAAGTGGTGTTGTGTAAAGTTCGTCCAGGAAGAGAATCTAATCGAGTGTTTTTAATCCGTTGCATTTTAAGCTCAATCTTTACCAATCCCAGGCGAGAAAAAAGTCTAATTTAATTTTAAATTTTTGTTTTCTCGCTTTTACAATATTTGCTAGAACGTGAGTTGAAAACGAATTCAATAAAAAGAAAATACAAAAAAACAATCCAATTCATTACAAGAAGTGGGAAAAAAGTAAACCAAGCTGTTTTCTTTCATTTTTTTTTCTTTTAAAAACACCTTAAAATCTTTTAATGAAATCTACTACTTAATACTTTTTATAGGCATTCTAGCTATGTATCACTAAAGAGGAACTATGCCATACAACAAACGCCATAACAGATATTTCCACTGCATGCATGACAGATCTTTATTTCCTACCCGGATCAGGGACATACATATCAGTAAATATTTCGTTCACTCACTTGGAAGATAATTTTATATTCAACAAAATTATCAATGTATTCTGTTTCATACAAATTGGTAGAAAATCAAGTGAAATTCTTTGGTCTTGCTTTGTGTTCTGCAGTGTACTGGCAGATAGAGAAATAGAGAAGGGAAATCGGTCATTTCCTTCCTAATCGATTCATTCTAATTGAATTATTACTTCTCTAATCATTGGATGAACATTTCAACCGGAACAAAACGACAAACTCATCCATATGAACTAAAATGATGTGGATATTCAGTTGAATTTATAGATATTCTTCAATTTAATAACTAAAATTTCTCTCAGGAGTGCGAATTCTTTGCTTAATTTTGAGATATATCTATGCATTTTTTAGAAATATATAATCCCCTTTCAAAAATTTAAAAATCGAGATATGTCTTCATATTGAAACTTTTTAGGTATACTATACTGTTCTTGGGGATTCGGAGTGTAACAACGATATGACAAGGTTTCGTATCTTTATTCACCCTTTATCATGTCTCATATACTTATATGTCTATGTCATAAATTCTTTTTAAAATTTTGGTATTATTCTCATCCATACTTTTAAATATAATACATTATTATTGCGAGTTTATACAATAACATTGTTATGATTTCCCAACTCTATCATATAAGATATTATAGTAATGTTATTGTGCAAATTTATAAAAATAATACAAAAAATTTAGAAATATGAATGTTAATATAATTAATAAATTAAATCTAGGAGGATTTTATAATTTTTAATATTGTTGTGAGACCTGATAAAGTGTTAATACAGATGCAAACGTTATTTTAGCATAATAAAAAACTGATCCTTGTTATTGTCTGGATTTTCAACAAAAGTAAATTTAGAAACAATAGCGAAAATAAAATGAATTAAATTACTTGATTAAAAAGGTTTTAAATGATTACAATAACAATGAAGTTGTTAAGAATAATAAGTGAAATTTTCTCTAAGCCAGACATAATAGTAAAAGCTAAAGCTTCAAAAATCGTAGAAAATTTTTACTTAAGCCTTTCTATTTATTTTTTCGTAATTAATTTGGTAAATAAATCATAATTTGACGACGATTTCAATATGGTGTTCTAATTATGTCTGGTGAAAACAACACTAATTTAAGTAAATGTACTTAACACTTGCCTGCTAATTTGACAGCGAGATCTTTTCTCTTTCAGCATCATAATTAAAAACTGACCATTTATTTATTTTGAGGCTTTGGTTATCATACTATTGATTTGAAGAATAATTTGAATTAAACCCACTCATCCCGAAGTGAGATCTTAAACAAATACCCAATTAATAACGGTCCAAAAACGTCAACATTTAGGTAAAAATTCTCAGTTACTTTGACATTGCGCATTTTAAACTGTAATTTTTTATTAAACATATGAGCTGTTTATTTTGAAAGTGGCCTAAGTCCATTATTTGTTATTTTGAGATATTTCTATTTACTATATATTTTCATAAATACATATATTTATATATATTCTATTTATTTATTTTGACGAATTCATGAGGATATTGTACTTCTTTGGCTGTGAAATTATTATAATAAGATATCTATGTCTAACTAAATTTGCCATTAACTCATTTTTTTAAAAATTGGACTTAGGCCACTTTCAATAACCGGCTCATATTTTGAAAGGGTTTTCAAATTACACTATTTATGTCTAGTGAATTAAATGTTAATTGTAGTATATTCACATAACATTGTTAGTTAACTTAAAACCCATTCTTCTGCAGAATCTTAATAGATAAATTGACAATTTTTCTTGTTGAAGCTTTAGTGGTCATATTATTTATTTAAACGCTTCTTTCCAATTTAAACCACCCATGCTGAAATGAGATCTTGTCTCAAACACTCATTTTGTTTGGAACACTTCACCATGTTAGCTCATTACCAGGATGCTTAGACAATAGATATGGCTCTTTTTCGACCAAAAGATGTAATCTTTCTTGTTCCTCTTCATTCATTTATAAAGGAAAACGAATTATATCTTTTGATCCTTAATTATTTCTTTCGCAGTAATTTTGAATTATTTTTTTTTCAATTATTTTTTTTTTATCATAAAAAAGCAAGCCTTTTTGTGTTCTCTTATATATCTTATTATATAGTGTATTTTAATTCGTATCTAAAGGGGTAATTCTCATTGTTTTTTCGCTTTATTCTTTCAGATTAATAAAAGAAAAAACTAAATCTCTTGGACAATTCTAAAGCTTTAATAATTAACAAAAGATGAATCTTTATTAAAATATTATTCTATGTATAAGAAGAATAAAAAAAGAATTCTAAAAAATGTCACATTTATTTGATTTTTAAACAAATAATATTTGATTACGTTTTGTTAAGACTTAGAATAAGATGAGAGTGACGTTCCATTACATTTATTTTATTCGGAATTTTATTTTCCATTATCCTTGAGCTGCCTTCTGTCAATTCTACATTGAAATTCTACCACTCTGTTTCTCCAAAAGAAAATACTTCTAATACGAATAATAATTTTCAAAAATCAAGTAAATTCACTTTTTTATCATTTCAAAAGTAATAATAAATAAGATGAATATATGTAAGTATACTCCAAATCAAGGATCTTATTAAATATTTTCGATTTACATGTCAGAATTGACGGCTCTCGGGAATCGTGCCCAAGTGTCAAACTTGCAGTCAATTGGCTTAACCCTAGAGACAAAATACCAAGGCAAAATGAGAAATTATGCAAAAGTTATTTTGGAATTTTGAAAAATCCCAACTCTTATCAAAAATTCATTTAAACATTGATTTTTCAAAAGTCCTGCGGGGGGGAGGGGGTGGTCAACAGCTTTATTTAGAATTATTATTTGTTCTCGTTCTTTGCTCTCTAATGTTTACATACCTACTAATCATATTTGGGCTATTAAAATATAAACTCGAATATAGATTTATTTACAAACGAGCTAAGCTGAAATCGTGTTATTTAGATGATAATAAATTTAATTTAATATATTATTAAAACGCGTAAGAAATATTAGCTTTATTAGTATACAGAATAAAACATTAAATATATTGAGTTATTTAAACTCACTTTTACTTAATAATATAACCTATTTTTAATAATTAAATACATTAATTAAAATATATTCTGTTTAATCCACTTAAGGGCTAAAAACCATAAGAAATATTATAATTCCTCCATCCAGCTGCTAAAGGGTTGTATTTAATAATTCTAAGTTTATCTGAAAAGGCTTAAACCAAACAGGGCTGAGAATAATAATAATAATAATAAAGTGTAATTAGGGCTCGACCGGGCTTTCGCCTAAACAAAGCCACATTGTTTCACTTTAAATAGAAAAGAGAAAAAAACAGAATAAACCGATTTCCGTAATCGCCCAATTTCAAAAGGACCCGGATTTAAATGATAGCCATTAATATTTATTTATTCTGACTTATTCGGATTAAAGTTGGTAGAAATAAATAAAAAAAAATCGACTTTTGTTGTTTTTCTATTGAGATTATTTTTATTAAGTAATTTGATTATCAATACCTCTTCAAATGAAAAGATTGTGTTTTGCCGAGAATAGCTGAGTTGTTGATTATTATAATATAATTATTTGCATCAAGCAGAGGAGGACACTCTTTATGAATAGCTCTTCACTTTTTAAAATTTCATTAGAGTAACATACACTCTGCAAAGTAAATAAATACGATCCAATAATTGCGTGCCCAAATGAATAGGTATTTGTGATTATTTTACATATTTTCTTAAAGCTGTAAGCAAATCTAAATTCGAGATGATATTTTGATAGAGAACAGAAGTACATTAAACAGCATTCTAAATAGGGATATAATCTATTTATTTTTTGGTTGAGTGAATTTTATTAGAAGTCAAAAATTGCACACACTAATCCAGGGTAGCAGAATTATCGAATAGAGCTCGTTAAGTGGAATAGGGTTGAATTTTCTTGAAGTTTCATTTCCTACAAAATTAGGCCTAGAAATTTGACATTTTTAGTTGCTTTTTGAATTTTTTATTTTTTCGAATTTATAATTGTGGAAAAAATCTCGAACTCGATTAATTCTCTGGTAATTAATCACAAATAAGAAAAATTATATATTTTAAATATTTTGTGTGATATAGGTAATCGTTTCTAGTTAATTGGAAAAATTTGGTTTAGCAATGCTATTTGATTACTTTGAAGGGGATAAAATAAATAGTGATTGTTCTATTTATAAATTCCAGATACTTTTTGAGTAGAAGTAAATTTCACTCCGAACCGGCTGTTTAAATTTTGGGAAAGCATCCAGGACAAGAGACCCGGTTAGTTATTTTTGGCACTTTGGATCACCTCCTGAGGGGGTGAAATCAACATCGGACAAATAATGAAGATCATCCCTAGCACTTCGGGTGTTGTTGACAAACATTTATGATTCTTTAAAAATGTTAACTCTGCTACTATGGGGTCATTCATAAAATACGTCACGCAAAATTTCTCCTTTTTGGACCCCCCTTCGTCTCGTTGCATCTCATTTTTGGGACCCCCTTAAAAAATATAACGTCACAAACTAGAGCCCCCAACCTATAAACGATTTGTTGGTTACAAGTAAAGAAAAAAATCAAAATATAATTGATTAGGGGCGAACGTCCCTCCCCCTTGTCAAATATCATCAAGCTAAGTAATACCTCCCCCCTGGTTGGGAACGTATTTTAGGAATGGTCCCTATCGCCCGGGAATATCAAAGTTACTTTATTTTAAGATTTAATCTTGTTATTTTGTATTCGACCCATGATATTGATATCTACTCGTATGTCTAGCACTAACTTATTGGTGTCCTCACGGCCATCGTTTCCTGAAACAGATACTCTGCCATTATTAATTATTGGAGAATTACTGATTTAATTAAGTGCAGAATTTCCGAGAAATCGGGGTCGCATTAATTGCATTACCAAGAGGAGAAATTGAATTGAAATTCCCTACAAAGACTAGGCATAGACCACTTAGAAAGAAAAATTAAAAATTCCTGACCTCATAGACAAAAGTATTGATTCGATATAAAATAAAAATGATATTAATAATTGTGAATCATCTTCCTGGATAGAACACTTCATGATAAGGGGCAAAAAATTCACATTTTTTAAAATTTATATCAAGTGAATGTTTTTTTCTTGCTTAAGAGATTTGAATTTTTAATAGAATCTAAAAGCATCCCTTTCACTTTTCTCTTGGATTCAATTTTTTTTTCATTTTCCTCGTTGTGGCAAGCGACGAATTTCTCGTTCACATCATTCATCCTAAAAGTAAATCCTTTTCAATAGGAAACAAATTGAAGGGAAGAAATCCAATAAAATATGATAAGAAATCAATTTATTTCAAAAGAGAAAAACAACAACAACAGGGATTGAGATAAAATTCAGTTTTTGTAATTCTAAAGTAATTTGTATTGCTATTTGAAGTAAATGAATTTTTTTTAATATTTATGTCATTAAGATTTTTTCCATAAATTATTGCTCAACTATGTATTTATTTTTCTATATGTAAGATTTTTTATCAAAGAATTTTCATTAATTCTTTCAATCCCTTAAATAATAAAATATTGATTAAAAATTATTTAAATCTATAAATTCTAGAAATGTAGCTTAAAATTGTATCTAGAAATTTTCAATAATTCACAAAATTCTTTAAAAATGTAAATAACATCTGCTTAAATTTGAAATTATCTTTGCATATTTTTCATAGTAAGTCATGGAAGAAAAGTAGACCACTACTTGGTCTGATATGTTAAAGTTAATTATGTTTACATGGCAGAAGGGCTTCGGAAATCAAATTCAGCTATTGGCTCGAATGGCGTTTTGGCACTTGGGTTTGATTCAAAATTATTTATAACATCATAGATTAAGCAGAAGGCATCTCTTATATTTTGTTTTATAAAATCGACTCCGCTTACCTTGAAAATAACACTACATTCTAGAAAAATTTTCCGAGATAATGAAGTAAATATATGTGGAGCTTATAGAGAAGTAAAAGAGTTGATCTGGGATTGAGTTAAATGAACGTCAAACCTGTCATAGGTAAAATTTCTCTGTTTAATTATTTATCGACAATAAATACCCGAATTTACTCTAAATATATTTTACTTAATCACTGAACTGTAACTTTCAAATATATACATTTAATCCATGTACTTACTATATATTAATTATTTAATCTACTTATTAAAAAGTGTCTAATACTTTTAGGAGTATTTTTTATTTTTACTCACTAGTCTAAGCCAATATAATAAGAAGAAATAATAGAACTCGTGATTTTATATATTCACTAAAAGCGCAATTGCTACACCACATATACCCATACGAGTAGGGCATTGTCAATAAATACATGGAGAAGATGATTATTTTTAAGATAATTAAATATTTTTAACCCCCGGACTAGAGTTATAACTTTTTTCAGATTTAACGTTGTATTCATAATTTATATATACTGATTTGTTAAAATTTTTGAAACCCCTTTTTATAGTCGATGGTCCGAACCACGGCTCGAATCCTTTTGTCTGTCGTAAAAATATTTTATTTTTTCTCTAATATAATTCAATTTAATTTATAATTGCGTATAAGCGAGGTCTCGTTGTGATTACGCCACATAATTGAAGAAAAAAATATTTTTCCAGCTTTGGATGATGCGATTAATTGGGAGGTGTCTAAATATAGATTATAAATTATATTTAGTGTCATTTAATGACAACTTGAACTAGTAGAGAACATTCATGAAGACATATCGGGCGATTTTTATATTAGGATATGCTGGTTGCATAGATACAGGCGATTGACACAATTAATTTCTTTATTCCCTAAGCCTGATTATATTTTAGCATTTATTTTTTGAATGGAATAAAATGTCCCTGAAAAATACCTATCATTGTCATAGATGAATCAAACCTAAGTCTGAGTTGATCTAGATATACTCTGGTTCATGCCACAAATATTTATTGAATTTATATAACCTTCATAGATATTTCTATAGACACACATTTAATTTTTTAAATTGGAATAATTAAACTATCATTCTTGGGTCACCCTATAAAATCGAAAAAGGGTGGTATTTTTGGATTAATGGCCGATATAAGCATCAGTAAAGATTTTTTTTAAGACTAAGGGACGTGATATGTTCCAACCTCGGGCCCTGGATAAGCTCTCAGTGGCCATGTACGGATATATTTATGTCCCATTATTATCGTATTTTTTCTATTTTAAGAGACAATTTTCGAAATTTTGGACTCAAAACAAAGTGAGGCTTACATTCTAATTTTAGCGTGTTGTCGAGTTCATTATTCGTGCGGAGCGGGGTTAGCTAGATGCTGATTGACTGCAATGAGTGTGGCCCAACATAAAATCATAAACATCCTTAAAACATTGAGATTTATATGTAGAGATATATTTATTCCCTTTTACGAAATATGAATGTACTGTACATTTGTACAATACATGAAGCTTATTTCAAGAATAAAATTCACTAAAACCAGAATTATAAGCTCAACTATGTATATGATAAAAAAATAATGAAGTTTCGAATATTTATAAATTATTCTTTTTTTCATATTTTCATTTTCTAAAATATTTATTATTTCAGTAATTTATGTGCTACGACACTAACCAAGTCTATAATTATATAATTCTAGTACAAGGAGACAAGGAATTGGGGTTTTCTAAAACAATCACAATTAATTGATAATTTTTTTTCAGGACTAAAACTTGTCAGGACTTGTCTTTTAGATCTTTGCACGGTCGTATATGTTAATAGATAATGGATAGTCAGGGATTATTATATCCATGGCCCTTTTAAAAAATAAATTATCATTTCCTCATATCCTTCTTTAATCCCATTCGATTTAAACCAGGGCTGTCCAACCCGTGGCCCAATATAATATCATAAAATAGCTTAAAACATTTACTATGAGTATCTAAAATCCTTAACTCAAAGTAAACGGATATTGCATATAATATTTATTTACTTTTATCTTTACAATTTAGTCTGATAAATTTTTTTCTCTAAAAAAAGTAATCTGAAATTCTACTTTGAAGTTTTCGTAAAATAAAAGTGCTAATTTAAAATTTTGAATCTGGAACTAGATTTCAAGATTTCTGAAAAAATAATCATCATTTTGGTGTATTTTCAACTCCATTTTCTTAGAAATAAATTTTCTACTAGCAAACTTTCTGATTGAATGTTCCAGAATCTAGAACAACAATTAGATACCGATCTGAAAGAAAAATTGAATATTGTCTCATTATTAGAATTTTATATTAATTATCTAGCCAGGAAAATATATAAGCAAATACTAATACATAATATCACTTTTTATAAGTATTTAGGTATGTATTTACATATACGAGAAGCAAATAGTAAAATTAGAAGCTCACTATGATCTGAAAAAATAATAAAGTACTTATTTCTACATTATTAGCCATTTTTTGAATAATAAATATCAATAGAATTATAATATTTTATTCGCGGTCCGAGAAAATTTCTTTTCTTCAAATGTGGTCCGTGTAAGCCAAAAGGTTGGACACCCCTGTAATAAGGCATTTAAACTGCTATATTCTTTTATAAACACCCGGTATAAAGAGTAACTCTGTAAAAAAAGGTTGGACACCCCTGTTCTAGAGGCTATTATAATTTAACGTTTAAAATCCCTATTTAAATCCTAACTCCTTAGTCATATGAAACTAGTGCCTTCAACATTGCAAGACTGTTTTCCATTTATTTATTTGTTATAATTTTTTTTAGGGTCATTAGCCAGAAAGAACCATTAGTTAAGTCTCTTATCCATTAGTAAAGAGGTGTTTTTTTACCTTTTAATTTAATCGATAGCCAATGAGTTTTAATTTTTCATTCGACAAACACTGCACTGGGGTGAGGGAGTTTTTTGAGTTGAATTTAACTTTGAAATTAAATATATAAAGAGAAAGGGTGAACAAAATACAGAGTATAGAGGTAATCCAATATATACAATTACAGGAAGAGATTAGCGTTTAATCAAAATTCCTTTGCGACGAAATTAGATAATAATCAATTTCATTATTCGATAGATTTTCGCTCTCTCTCTTTCTCTCTGGTCATATCCCAGATACTAACAATATTCGATGATTGAAAACTAAATCACATCAAATTTTGATTGTCTAATTCTAATGAAAAGGATGTCTCTACTTCAATTAATTTTTTCGAAAAATTAAAGAGCATGAAAGGCTAAAACTTTTCAAAAGACGTTTGTTATTAAGTTTAAATAGCTTCAATTTTTAATGATAAAAAGCGAAGCAAAACTTAAAACATTTTTAAAATTTGGTACCCTCTTAGAGAAAATTATGGTGGTTTAACAATTTTTGCCAGGAAACCATTTTAGTTTGGAAGCTAAAATTTTGCACTCAATAATCCTAAGCAAAATTTTTACTCGTCTAACACTTTTTTTGTTTTTTATGATTATAAAAATGTACCAAAACTCAGCAAAAAATTTTATTGCTTTGTAATTTTAAGCTTGTCAGAGATGTGAAGTTTATTGTAATAATATATACCTGTGGGCCAAGTTAAAGTATCAATGTGCCACCGTTCTATAACTCCTCATATAACAATTTAATTTTTCTCAATTTCACCATTTTTCATTTAGAACTTTTGAAGCTAATAAGTTCAAAATCTAATCAGTTGTTGTAAATAAAATTATCAGTTTTGTGATAGTAAAATATATTTTCTACTATTTTTATTTTTGAGCTGTTGCATACACAAACAGACACCTAAATTTGTATTCCTATTCGTTTCAGATATTTTCAGCCATAAATAAGAAAAATCAAATCAATAAACAAGATTTCGAGTTTGAAATAATTAATTAGGATTATAGATGTGTTTTACATAATAACGTAAGATTACTCAATTGTAATTTCTTATTTATTTATTAAGTAAAACACATAACTAGAGTCTTAATTTCGCCAACCAAACTTATTAAATAAAGTAGCACTTAAATTAACCTAAAACCAACTTCTTCTATTTCACCAATTATACTTAGGAAAAAGGCATGCCTACCCTTACTTATATTTACTAAAACACATTAATATAAGTTTAAATTAATATAATTAATGAAATACAATTTACCTTAAAAGTTGGTTTTATGCTAATTCAAGTGCTAATTTATGTAGTAAAGTTTGGTTGGTGAAATCTGGCGTGAATAAACTAAATTAGTAAAATATTCCACCTTTAGCTACGTCACATTCCATATATATCTACTCAACATTATTTTTAGATTCCTGAAGGCATAACCTACCGGGCGGTCCGAAGTTTCTTATTAAAATATTAATGTGAGGGGTAAAAATTAAAAATAAATCTTATTTTCAAGTTCAGAATCTTCTAAATGAAAAACTTTTCTCACACTTATTGTGAAATAAATTTTCTACAATTTTGAACTTTCTCTTCTTCTCCCTTACTTTTTTTGATATTTCAATCTCGTATATTACTTTTTCATGATTTATTCCCGTAACCGTGGAGAGGATAGGGTGGATAGGTAATAACCTTCTTAATAATTTATTATTTTAAAAACGTCGCTCATCTATTTACTCACTCTCCCTTAAATTTGAACACTCTTTGGTAAATCTTCCGCCACGCCCTACCTATCATTTCATGTTCAGGATGAAATTTATTTTTCCACATTCCCCTTCAAAAACTTTATATAAAATAAAAGTACTAACAGTTTAGTGGTCCGTTAAGGGTTTAATATTATAAATATTTTAGCTTATCTAACTAAATTTCAATATTCTGCTATACTTCTTATTTAACTATAAAATAAAAAATAAAAATGTATATTATAATTTGTTTATTCATTAAACTAAATTAACATATTTTTTTGAAACAATTGTCTATATTCTTGATTTCCAATTAATTTGTGAATATTTAGTGCCTGTGTTTGTTATATATTCAAAAATCTAAAAACTACTAAAGAAAACTCATCTCTTAAATATTAAAATTAGAAGAAAAATTACGAAAATTAATTTGGCATTCTTTTTGGTAGAAATTATTTTGAATTTGAGGCAGTTTATTATTATCGGTACCTATATATATTTCTGTTTATTAGCTAGTGATGATGTTCTGCATTTTTGAATAGAATGTTATAAACCCAGAAACTACAAAATCTAATTAGTTATTGTTTCGAAAACATTCATATTTTGGGTATGAACAAACTATCTATAATTTGTCGTTGCTTAATTATTATGGGTATCAGAATCGAGAAAACAGACCGAAAAATAAAAAATAAAATATTTTGCTCCACGTTTTATAAATTTGTAAACACCAATAAGCAGCATATCAAGTAACTTTTTCTTAAAGAAAATTCAAGAAATTTACTTTTTTCCTTTACAAATTCAAACTATCCATTGGTGGAAAAACTTTCCAAAAACAGCCCATCTTTGAGTTATGCCTGTTGAATTGTTGTTGTTAATTTGTCCAGAATAACAAGCGTGACTGACACGCCAGGTGGTTGTGTACATTTGAATCTTCTGAATACTTAAGCTTGATAAATTACTGCCCATGAAACGCCCTATTTTATTATATTAAACTAGATTTCTGCTCTATGTCTACCTACAAGGGTACGGAATTTCCTCGACCCGACTAATCCCCACTCAACACGGCTTGTCTTCGTTGATCTTCCACTCTTCTAATGTTATTCATAATGTCTATATTTCACCATCCATTTAATTAAGAAGATCCTCATAGAGGCGTTTCAAATTGTTTCATTCTAGTCGAATTCACTTTGAATAGATGATAAAACAAATGGTGAGGGCTGAGGAAGGTAAAGAGTGAAGGGGGTTCCTCTTATACCAAGTTCATTTGTTTCCGGGTCAGAAGAGAGTTGAAATTCTCCCATATGCGATGAAATGCTTTATATAATATTTTTATTAAAAAAGTTACAAATAACATTTTTTTTTTTTGTAAATGTTAAAACACTGTCTGAGTCCAATTGCGATTAGACATATATATTAACAATTTCCCTCTCTTTTTCTCTTTTTCGTTACCAATAACATAAATTTTTATTGGAATGCAGAAATATCATTTCTAATAGTTCACAATCAAGACTATCTTTTATTATTGGAAGAAGCTTAACCGTTAACATGGAATATTATCACAAGCTTATGCAATTTGATGACGTCAGAATTTCATTTCTATACATGTGCTTCCAATTAGGCTTGTAGACAGTTTTTTGAGCACTGGAAAACGACTCCAGAAATAGGTATCGAAACGTCGTGATCTGATTTTTCCAACAAAAATGTGCAATCTAGGTTATTTTAGCGGTAACTTTTCTTTCGATAAACGACTCAACTACCAAAGCATCAAATCTACGAGCTTAAGGAAGTTTATATTTTGTCAAACAGGGGGATCTATAATTATTTGAATAAGCTTGTATGCCTCCCTTTCTTTGTATATAGCTATAATTTTAAAAATACTTTCAATTATAATAGAATTTTCTCTAATAATTATCATTTCTTAAATTGGACAGATTTATTTTTAAATAATAAGGGTATTTGAACCTCCAAATCTCCTTCTGCTTACGATTACGCCTAGAAGCATTCTCTTGCCACCCTGAATTTCATTTAGAAACGAGCTTTTAAGTTAATACTCTAGCTAAATGGACAAGTATTCGAAACCATAAAAAAAATTTACAGCTAGCCATCTTATAACACGGTTTAGGCTCCATTAAAATATACATTAGTGCTTTATGAAACTAAATTGAAAGTGAATTTAGGATATCATTCAACATTAGGGCTTACACTCGCTTTATGTTTGAGTGATTTTAATTGACTAATTCTCGTTATTGTTATACGCATCGTTTTATACACATGCAAATTAAATTACGAATTTTAATTAATTAACACCGTGTTATGTGAGTTTAAAAACCGTGTTACAGGGCTTTGGCACATTTTCCAAAGCGTATAGTAACGAAATCGTAACCAATTTCCAACTTAATTGTTAAAAAAATTATAAAGTAAAATATTATCTACAGTAAGTTTTTATTTGAAAAATTCATTTTTAAAAAAGCTTTAAAAATGTAAAGGTTGTCGCTATTAGATATTTAAAAATCAGAACTTATAATATAAGCCATAATTATTCCGCTTAAATATCACCTTATTCCAGAGGTTTAAGTAAAGAAAAAAGTGCAAAGCGGGTAATTTCCTCCCTCGTTTCT
This sequence comes from Forficula auricularia, assembly GCA_024734495.1. Lineage (NCBI taxonomy): Eukaryota > Metazoa > Arthropoda > Insecta > Dermaptera > Forficulidae > Forficula > Forficula auricularia. Next base: position 38,052,220 of record JALMQS010000128.1, on the reverse strand, counting down.
TAATAAAGATTCACATTCCAAATTATAATAACTTTCCTTTTTTCTATCTTCTATCTCCACACAATAATATTTTGTACCACTTCTTTTTTTTCCCTTCGGCTAATAATTCTTGATATTTCATCTCTAAGGGGCAAATAAAGAGAGAGAGATTCAGCAGTTAGAAACAAAGCAGCATTTTTGCTCCCTTAACTCCTCAAGGAGTTCATTGTACTTTTTGCTACCCTGGTTCATTGCCAAATGCCCTTCAAGTTGCAGCATTTCGAGTTACTTTTTCAATTCCACAAAGTTTGCTGAGGAAAGGTTTAAGAGCCGTGGGGGGGAGAAAAAGAGGGGGATGGCTTCGAGCAAAGTCGGTGAATTTTGCCAATAGACCTTGGAATAAATTGCAACGTTCCACTCTCCAGGTTGAATTAATGCCGTATACCATAAAGAGAGGAGATATTAGATATATCAACCTGCAAAGTAAAGTTTTACTTTTCGAAGAGTTTGCTGCTATATTACACCACTTATATATTTACCATATAAACATAAATCGCAAGAAGAAATTGAGTCTAATTGCTCTCATATCTCTCTTAATACAAAAAAAATCGCAAACGGTTATTGCTAGACTTTACCCTAGTGCTTTAAAATTAAATTTAAATTGAATTCTTAATATATTAAATAGTTTAACCGTATTAAATTTAAGAATATAGTACTTTAATAAGTAATTTTATAAATAAAATTTTCGTGGGTATGTGGAGTACATTTAAATGAAGCACCACTAGAGTAGTGGCAGGGTGGTCGACGTACAATCGGAATCGACCCCCGTTTCAATCAGAAAATGTTTTGCTTCAGACACACATTCAAAACACCTTACCATATTTACGGGAAGGCACCAGTAAATCATCCCTTTATACAATTATTGCAGGAATTTTTTTATGGGGATGAAACTCCTCATAGTAATCGCCATCGCTCGAAATCAAATATGGCACTCGAAAATTACAATATTGAGTTTGATTAAAATTTTTAAGACATTTTCTAGATAAAGAATTGATGGAGGGCAGCTAAAGGATAATGAAAAATAAAATTCCAAATAAAAGAAATTTATTGGAACATCACTTTCATCATCTTTCTTTTATTCGGAATTTTATTTTTCATTATCCTTGGGCTAAAAATATTATTGATACATATTAATATGAAAATATTGGACCAAAATTTGTATTAAATAAAATTTTAAAATTTATTTAAATTGGCTTTTCTTGGATTTACATTTAATGTCAAATAGAGGATTAAAGTACTTAACACCTTCTGGCTGCCTTTTTGCCTACAATGGAGCTTCGATTTATTAAAAATAATAATAATAATAACCAGTGCTGCCGTTACAATACCAATGTATTATAACAGTACATTTTTACTTGAAAAGTAGAATAGTACATTAACATTAAAATAATTTAGTTTCTAGTACATTTCATAAAATATCTCAAAGATAGTACATTTATGATACATTACAGTTCTAAAAAATATAAGCTTCAAAATATAATCTTCTTCATTTAAGTGCCATATCAGGTCTCCCTGACGTTTTGGCTCCTCACCACATATACCTGTGCTGAGTGTGTTTAGCTGTTTTTACACAGATAAACGGGACCTACTTTTTAACGCCGGTTCCGAACGACTAGTTTGGAAGTATTGGAAATATCAATATAAAGTATAAAAGGTATTTATGAAGTTTTAAGAGGTTATTTAGTTTCAGTGGGAGTTAATTCAGAAAATCTAGCTGGATTCGTTGCAGATTTATTGTGTGAGTATGATGGGAGAATTATATGGAGTTCAAAGTATTTTGTTAAATGATCATCCACATATAATTGTTGTAGGTTGCACATCCCATTCTTTCAATCTATGTTCTTCTTATGCGTGTCAAAAACTACCAAAGGGTGTTGAAGTTTTGATAAGACAAAGATTTTTGGAATTGAAACCACACAAAATTCTTAGACATACTATAATAATAATAAAGTGGCACGATTTTTTAACCCATTACAGTACATTTTACTAAAATGAATACTACATTCGAATAAAAGCTCGCGGCAGCACTGTTAATAACATTCTAGTTAAAGTGGTAGAAATTTTATTTGGAGTATTGATCAGGTCCTACCTTTGTCTCCTATTTCAAAGTTGAAAATTAAATTCGATTGAAGTGCCTGTTTGGCTTCCATCTTTATAATCTTCCTCAACATTCTTACCTAAGTATAGAAAACGATTTCCTAATCAGCATCCTCTAATAGGAGTTTGTCTTCTCTTTTAATGAGATAAATTAAAGTCGATGGAAAGTGTTCGAATCATCCTCGGGTTTCTTAATAGATTCTTAAAGCACTTAGCACCTATAAGCACATATTTATTTATAAATATAATGATTTCTTCAGATCTTGGAGGAAATAAAGGTGGTCCGAATTTTCATTTTAGAATTTTCTTTTTTTCTTTTTTAATGAAATTTATTATATTTGCAGATTTTAAAATCTAAAATGGAATTCCCCATTCTTGGAAACCTCGTTTTTAGAGAAGAGGGTACTTCTTTACGTTTGTAGTTAAAGTCACCTTGGAGATAGAACCTATCAAAGTATTAAAGATGCCAGAACATCAAATTCAAATATTTAAAATAAAGTACTTTTCATATTCTTTATAGATAGTAAATAAAGTATTTTTTTTCTTAAGTGTTTTGGTAGTCATAGATCAAATCCTTGAACAAACTATTTCGTAAACTATAGATATAAGTAGAGCTATTGGAATTTTCCAAAAATATGTCAAAATAAACTCATTATTATAATCTAAGGTAGGCCGAGAAATTTTCTGAAAAAATGATATCTTTTTTCTTTTTTGTTTTAAATTAAAAAACATCTCATCTAATGTACCAATAACCATATTCATGAATCAAAAATAGACCTCTTATCCGCTTTTAATCATTTTTAGATAAATTTCCAACGATCTTCTTTTACACTCGATCTCTATCTTAATTCTTTGAGAGAGTGAGAAAGGGCGTCTGGAAAAGGTCGGAAGGTCGTTCGTTATCTTCCATTAGCATTTGCTAATTCAATTGTACCCCCCACCCCACCCTTCCTAACTCCCAAATGTCTCGTATCTTAGCAAATTGATTTTCATATTTCTAAGATTTCAGGACATTTTGCCAAAGACTTTCAGTATATATATATAGTAGGTATATCGTTGCAAGCTTAAAATTCAATTATGCTTATTTAGCTTCAAAATTCTATTAAAACATAAATTTACTTTTCTTTATTATGACAAGCTTATTAAAATGAAGTAAAAAAAAAAAGAATAAATTGAAAAAAGTGCAAAGGGGATTACTATGGGGGTGGAATCTAGACACAGTTGATTTCTCTTTGATTTCAAATTCAAAGAACAAATTGAATTTTTTTTATCTCTCGTCATTTCTTTAATTTTAATTTGTTATTTAATTTATTTAATATTCAACATTATAAATTCTATTTTTTGGAAAACTCAAAAAAAATATTCTTTCTTTTTTCCTCCTAATCTTTATTCATCACTTGACGGGTTTCCCATTGGGCGATTCATTGCACTCTTACTTGTACTCAATGCAATGGTTACCTTCTTAGGGCCAGTTGTATGACGGTTGGTAAAGTCTTTGTAAAAGTTGACAAAGGGTAAAACCTTAAAATTCACATTGGGCCAGTCGGGATAGCAAATCAGATGGGTGTCATCTGATTGGCCATCCTAACGGACACAAGGTGAATTTCAAGGCTTTACCCTTTGTCAGCTTTTACAAAGACTTTATCAACCGACATATAACTGGCCCTTAGACACCTAAGTAAGCATAATGATAAATATCTCAGCGTACAGGAACTCTAACCTAAAATATTATTAGGAAATTAATTTTTTCTCAGTTTAAAGAACAAAGAAGCGTTTGAAGGGAGAAAAAGAAAATTATTGTGATATGAAGGCCCTCTTAGAAATGACGAATTGAAACTTATTAAATAATATTAATATTCTGAAAACATACAAAATCTAAGGTAACACAAATTTACTAATTGTTAATATTATATTTATTTATTTATTTTCACTGTTTAATGTTAAAAATTTGTAGTTGCTGAGGAAGTTGTAATTAAACACCTAAACGATCAACAAGAATTCCAAATTTTTTGAGACCGCATTGTTAAGAAGAATAATCATGGACACAAATCTCTATTAATTACATATCATATTTTGTCGTCAATTAATTTTTTTTTAATGATACCTACGCTAAAAGATGTCGCAGTAAAAAAACAACCTCCTGTAGTCCGGAGTGAACCCCAGCATTGTGAAAAGAAGAAGGAGAAGAAATTTCAGGGATTGATTCGGAGTCAAAGGTACCTTTGGATGCGTGTCTTGAAAGATTGAAGGTTATATGTCGAGGGAAAGAATTTAATAAATATATAAATGCAGGCTTCTACTTATCAATTGAAAATCTTGACTTGTAGTATGGCTCGTATTACCATTCTCAAAGAAAAAAATCTTCCTCTAAATTAAATCTCAGATAGCACAAAGTCTCTTTAAACACAAAGTTTAATAAAATTGTTTACTTGTTTAGCTACTTTAATGAAACATTAAAGACTAACCTTATAAACAAACTGGTTCTTGATCGGATCTCAGAATATTCTAATCAAATCACATGTGACGAACATTAAAATTAAAACATCATAAAAGGTATAAATAATATGACTTGTTTTCGACACTTTTTATATGCGAATCCTAATTTGTTTAATTATTTGACAAATTTATAGCATGCATTAAAATGAAACGAACTTTTAATTAATTTATATATTAAAGTCAAGATAACAACTTCGACCATAGTAAGAGTGAATTAAAATACTAGATAGATTTCACAAAAATAAAACGAATACCTATATATTTTATGAGTTTTATCTCGATATATAATTCGGGCAATTGACTCATCTTCAGGAAGTACTAGAAGCAAAGTTGCTGTTTCACCTTTAACCGACACCTAACTAAAGATTTCGACCATAGTTCCTAGCAAGTATTTTAAGAACCTATGACTATATCCTATGTCAAGTCACCCATTTTTTTAACACTCCTGTGGCGTAGACGTAGATAACGGAAGATTCGAACCGATGCATACAAGCACTTTAAAATATAATCTTAAGTATTAAATATTTTAACAGTGAAATATGTTGTTTTTCAGGTAGGTACATCTGATTTGAACAAGCTAAGAGATATATACAGAATAGATGTATCACGTGACCAAAACTAGGTCTTTTCCCTATAAACATATTCATGTTGTGGTACCATTTGGAAATGTCACATGCATTTTATAAATCGCTGGTTGAGCGTAAACTCAGTCACAGAGAGACCAAAATGTGATGATATTAAACAACAATATTCTTAATTTTTTCTGACTATTAGGAGGAACCTCTGTATTTTTTAGTTGAACTATAAGGTTTCACAGAGCAGACTTTAAAATCGCTGTTTTATAAACTTAAAATGCATACCCAATAGAATTTCTTTAATTTTTGATTTTTTTCATCAGGTGTCTAAAAAGTATCTTTTCTATTTTAAAAGTTGAATAACTTTTTTAATAAAAAAAGATTAAAGAATTTTCCTTTTGAATTATATTTATTTTTAACCTTGAAAAATTACTTTTCCGTTAATTGTGGAATTTAACAACCCTTAATTGGTTTCATTTGCAACTTCGCAGAGACGAACACTTTCTAGGAACCCTTGAAATTATCATTATTATTAACTTTAATTAAAATAAATTCGACTTTTTCATCCCCATGGAGTTGATAAAAAAATATTCCTGCCCGTTCACTGCATGTCACATGACTTCCGCTTACTCTACGTTTAATACTAACCCAGTATATTCTGTTAAAATGAAACATAATTGAAAGCAAATTTATTTATTTGCATTGTTTTATAAATTCACTTATTAAAAAAATGTACTGTCTGGGTTTTATATCAAGATATCAAAGTATACCTATATGAGTTATGATAAATACTAAAAATTAAGGCTCATTTTCTGAAAATTAAAATTAAACCTTAAAAATTGAAAATGATTGAACTAGAGTTCCTTCAGCACGTATGGGCTTTATAAAACTTATACACATCAAAGAAGTAGTACTTTTATGAGCATGAATTTAGGTCATTTATCAAAGATTTTAATAGATATGTTTATATTGCATTTAGAAGGGTCTTGTCCCCTCGGGAGTCGAACCCAAGCACTAGTACGCTTTCCGGGCATCTAGTCCAGACCCTTGAGACCATATTATCCAATATGACAAGTTTTTTTTTTTTTTTTTTGGCTTTTCGGCCTTTCTAGCCATAAGCCATTTACGATACTATTTATTATTTTTAAATTTGTCCCTACCCCGGGGGTCAGATTTTGGCCGGATGCCTCGAGTCGGATTCGAATATCACAAGTTGATTTTGAGAAAAAATTCATTCTTTATTTCTCAAATAGATACTCAATTCTTTACAAAGAAGTAGTAATTCTTGATAATTTTCAAAAACGTGTTTAGAATGTATTTAAAATTGGAATTCAAAAACTGAAGGTCAAATCTTCGGCATTATTATTCGAAAAAAAAAAATATTTTCCTCTCTGTGTTTAGTGTTTAAAATGCTTGAAACGTGGATTCTACTACCCACGATAACTCAGAATCAAAACGTCGTACAAATTTCTTTCGGGGTTTGTATTTACAATACTGAGAAGTGGTTCGAGTCGTTTGGATTTTCTAGCTTCATGACATTGTTAATGATTGCAAATAATTTTATTTTTTGAATGAAATCATTTGGATGTTTAGGCGGTGTATAGGCATAAATAAACAAACAGGCATTTTACAATTTCAAACATAATAATTAAATTAATCAAATTTTTTATTTTGAAATTCTCTAATATTTTATTACAAATAATTTAAATATTAAAATTAATTAAGAAACTGAATTTATCCAAAGTTAGTTGAAAAAAATATTTTTGCATAACTTTTAAGGAGATAGGTGTTGGTTCAAGGTGAAACATTTTTTAATAATAAAAATTAGGTAAAATTTTGAGGTGGGTTTCACTTAAAATAAAATAAAACAAAAGTGAGTTTAGATTTCGATATATTTCGGGATGTCAGCCCAAATTTTGCATAGTTTATTATAGTTAAATACAATATAATTTTTTTTTTACTTTACCATACAGGGTCTGGTCAAGTATTGTTTTGAATTAGCTACTTGGGCGGCTTTTACACTTTTTCCTGCAATTTATAATATTGAAATTAAAGTCTTCAAAAAGTCATTTTCTGGAAATGCCTTTTTCTATAAAGAGAAAATTGTACATTTTGAAATTGATAGCTGATAAAGAACGAAAAGAAAAGTTTCTATTTGAAATAGAACGCGGGTATGTGAGCTTTTAGAGAGATTGACATCTTTTCTTGGGAAGAGACTGAGTGAGGCTTCTGTTAATCACCCAGAGAGGCCTGACTTTGACAAGGAATTTATTCGAAACATTTATAACGCATACAAAACTTGACTTGATCAGATGAAGGCCCAATCATTGATATTTCATAATCCCTTTTCATCTCGCTGATGGGTAATAAATTTCTTTCTTATTCCGAGCGAGAGACATCTTCATAACCTTTCAAATCGGAAGAGGCTCGTCGTTCTTCTGTCGGTTTCCTTGAGGTAAACAAACAAAAAAAAAGATGGAACGTATTTTTCCATACCTTGCTGGTTTCAACATTTAATTCTTTCGGCTTAAAATCTGAATGGAATGCTTTCATCTTGAGAGTGGAAGAGATAATCCGAATGTATTTGAGATATCGTTAAATTAAATAAAAATGCAGAGAAAAAAAATCCATTCCATATTTCATGATTAGCGTAACGCATTAGAAACGAAACAAGAATACGAGTATATCTATCTAAGCGACTTTTAGAAAAAATAAATAAATTATATTACTAAGGACTATCCAAGTACTTCTATATTTTATTATAAGAATATTAATAAATTATTCTCAATTATTCAATTATGAATAGTAAATAACTCAAGAACCTAGAGTTGTAGTAGTTCGTATTTCCAAAACTAAGAACAGATTAAATTTGGGATCTCTTGCTTCAAGACTTTTGCCTCAAAAATGCTGAATTTAAGCATAATCTGTTTTTAAAATACTAGAAAAATAAATGAAGATAAATTATCGTCACTCTATGACTACTAAACACTTGAAATTCCTTATTACTTTTATCTGTCACTTTTATTAAAATCTTATTCAATCGTTAACGCATAAATTCACAACTCCCGATTAAAAATTGAAGAAAGCCAGAAAAAAAAATATTATAAAAAAGAGTATTTATAGTAGTTTTGAAGTTTTTTTCTCATTTTCTTCTAATTTAAAATACACGATTTTTATCAAATTTTCAAAATATTATTAATTTTAAGAATAAATCTTATTTAAATTTTCAAAATGTTGGTAATCTGTTTTTTTTTGTTTTTTTTTATAAATATATATATTATTTCTTAATCCGGCGAAACCTACCTGGGGTGTACCGAATAATTATTAAGAAATCATAAGTTGGTGTCATCTATTATATCCGATGGAATGGAATATTTTTAATTATATGTCAGAGGGGTTGTTTTTCACCCCTCGGGAATCGAACCCGAGTGCCAGTGACAGCAATCCGGGCCACCTGGCTCACTTGCAGGATGCGAGCCTCTCTGACATATGTACACGCGTAAAATATTTTACTCAAAGATTGTTATCATCATTTGTAAAATTTCGTGCCATATGTTTAAATTTAGAATCACTATATCACGAAATTTTACAAATGATGATAACAATCTTTGAGTAAAATATTTTACGCGTGTACATATGTCAGAGAGGTTCGCATCCTGCAGGTGAGCCAGGTGGGCCGGATTGCTGTTACTGGCACTCGGGTTCGATTCCCGAGGGGTGAAAAACAACCCCTCTGACATATAATTAAAAATATTCCATTCCATCGGATTTAATAGATGACACCAACTTATGATTTCTTAAAAATTTGAATCTATTACCATCGGCAAATTAATATCTTTCACGAATAATTATTATTTAACAATTATTCTGACATTGGGTAACCCATGAACGGAGTACCATTCATGATGCTTCTTTTGACAAATTAAAAGAAAATAATGATTTTAAAGATGTCGACGTGCCTTAATTAAATTCTAATATATAGGGAAGGAAAGTGTATAAGAAAATAGACAAAATAGCGTGGCTTGCATTTTCGATAAGATTGAAAAAGCTTTTCCCAACTTTACCTTTGTGTATCCATTCGAAAGCAGAGAACCATTTAAGAGAGATGATTATCTGTTGTTTGGAATTCTCTTCCACTTCTTCCTTCTGTCGAGTGTAAATTTGATAAAGACCCTTATAATTGCTAAATTATTTCCCAACCGAATACTATTATGCAAACCGAACGGAATAGAATGTTGGTATTAAAAAAAAAAAAAAAAATGGCAAGATTTATGTTGTGTATAAATCAAAAGCAACCCCCGCGCATTAGGCTTGTTTTTCATTCCGAAGGGGCGTTTTAATGGCGGTTGAATTACCCATTAGAGCCGTCTCTACAATGTCCCATCACCTCGTAAAAGAAAATATTCATATTCAGCTGGATTATCTATATAAAAAATAACGAAATGAGAGATCGAAAATGTTGTATTGTTTATTTCAGCACAATGATTCGATATCACATTCGAATCGTCTATAATCCTTTGTTTTTAAAAATAAACTCTGGAATGGTCTTTTATTTATGTCCTCACCACCCCTCCAATATTTCTTTTTTCAAAATTCCATTTTAGAGAAGAAATTCTTACTTATAAAAGAAATAAAATGAAATGGCTAACTTCACTATCAAAGTTGGGATTTTCATGTAACGCATTATTTACAGATTCAATCTCAGTGCGCTCGGCGAGCTATACTCGTCAAGCAGTCAGAGTATTAAGCCCGCTGCACACAAGGCTTTTTCCTCTACCTGATTTTGGGATGGGAGCTCTCTGTTTGCAATTTAAATGCAAATAGTTGTTCTTAACTTTTTTAATATGCGACCAAAATTTAAGAAATATGTTCGTGTTATGATCCAAAAAAAAAAAATTTAGATCATACTAAAATATATTGTTAAGCTGATTGAAAATATAGTGGAATATTTGGTTAACGATTCTGTGCGACCCAAAAAATATTCTTCGCGGCCCAATTTCGGGTCACGACCCATAGGTTAAGAACCACTGATTTAAAAGATAAGACGTTCTATTTTCCGGCTTGGTCCGGGGAAGCCATCTGCTAGCAGCAAGCTGACAAAAAATTATTAAAATAAGCCTCGTGTGCAGCGGCCTTTGGTTTATCTTTTTTTTCTTATTCTAAGAAACGTGAGAAACTTGGAGAAAATTCATTTTCAAGCATAATTTTTTTCAGTCTCTTAATTGAATTCCGATATTCAGGATAACTAATTAACGCAACATAGTAGTATTAAGTTAGATTTCGTATCAAAATAGTCCAATCAAATTAGGTGAAAAAAGGGCTAAATGGTGTTAATCTGGGCTTTCCGGGCGGCCACACATAAAACCCCTAGACAAGAACCCACGATTGCTCTCTCAGCGACGCCAAAGCAAAACTTGTCCATGCGTGTTATTTAGTTTCTTGAGCATCGTTGGGAGTTTTTGTGAAATCTAATAATCCCTGCTAAGATTTACTATTCTAGCTCAAACCGTTCGCTGACAAAAACATTGTCAAATCACTAAGAGCTCCAAACGCTAAAACCAAGTAGTGAACAAGTTTTTACGATTTTATTGATTATTTTATCATTATTATTATTTTAATTTTCACCAAAACGAAAAAAGTTATCTATTAGTACGAAAATTTACAAATACTATAATATTTTTTTATAAAAATAATATAATAAAATGTATTTTTTGAAACACCTGTTTGCTTGTTTGTGTCTTTCCACGAGGAAGCGAAAAAAATTTTGCACTTTTGCTAGAAAACTCAAAATCTTATCAGTTATTGATTTTAGAATACGAACATGTTGAAACAAGAATGAACTTTCTAAAATGTACAAATTTTATTTAATAGTATTGGAATTAATTTAATTTTCAAAATTAAAAAAAAAACAATCGGGCACCCTCCCCCCTCCCAAAAAATCTGATTACGTCCCTACTGTTTGGTCCATCTCCCGTGTGTACATTTTATATCATTTAATAAATAAAAAAATGAATAGAAAATTACATTGAAAAATTATTTATCGAAACTCTAGGAAATTGATAAAAGGGTGGCTGGTTTGTTTCCTTTCATTCAAGAGTCAGTTTATTCTAAGCAGGCAGAGTGACTGGAAGGGCTTTTTGCCAGCCAAGGTAACCCTAGTAGCACAATGTTTCAAACTATATAGTAACTATATAGCGCCTATATAGATTCTCGAAAACTATATAGACACTATATAGTTACTATATAGTTTGAAACATTGTGCTACTAGGGAAGGCATAGGGGAACTTTCTAGTTCTCTAAAACATACTTTCTCTTGTCCTAACTGATTGTTTATTTAAATGATTACATATTATAATTAACATTTTACTATACGGGGTGGCCTAAACATCATCCCCTATAAAAATATGAATATACAGTGTGATTCATAATTCATCTTCTATAAAAATATGAATATTCACTGTGGTCCAAAATTCATCTCCTATAAAAATATGAATATACAGCGTGGTTCATAATTCATCTCCTATAAAAATATCAATATTCAGGATGGTCCAAAATTCATCCCCTATAAAAATATGAATATACAAGGAGGTCCAAAGTTCATCCCCTATAAAAATATGAATATTCATTGTGGTTCATAATTCAACTCCCATAAAAATATGAATATTTAGAATGGTCCAAAATTCATCCCCTTTAAAAATATAAATATTCAGGGTGTCCCAAAAATTATTTTAACATCAAATAATGATTATATAGGGTGGTCGAAAATCCATCCCCTCTAAAAATATGAGTATACAGGGTGGTCTAAATATCATTCCCTTTAAAAATATGAATATACAGGGTGGTCTAAACATCATCCCCTCTAAAAATATGAGTATACAGAGTGTTATAAACTTCATCACCTATCAAAATATGAATATACAGCTTGGTCCAGAATTCATCTCCTATAAAAATATGACTATTCAGGGTGGTCTAAAATTCATCCCCTATAAAAATATGAATATTCAGGGTGTCCCAAAAATTATTTTAATATCAAATGATTATTATAATATACAGGGCGATCCACACTTCATTTACTATTGAAATATGAATATATTCGTAGCCAAAAATTAACTTATTATACTAATCTAATCTATTTTAAGAATTTTGTCAAATTTAAACGTCAGATATACTTTTTAACCAAAATCTAATCTCCTAACGATTCACCCGAAGAGATAGGCAACCCGCTCCGTTAAACGCATTTAGTCTTGATAAAAGCTTGCAGCTTGGGGCCGATAAGTGAATACCCAGTTTCTTTGGCTAAAATTGAACTATGCTTTTTTATTTCTTTTTCTTCATAGAAAAATAACTGATTTTTAGGGTTCCTGGACTTTAAATTTTGTTTTTCTTAAGTTTCTACCAAATTTTTAAAAATATTCTCTTTTTCAAAAAATATTTCATTAACTAATATAGATATAGTAGAATTTCCCCACTTTTGGCTCCAATAGCTTTCATTAGTTTGTAAATATCTATATCTTGCATACTTTATTTCTATCTAAAATGGCCGAGTTTCGCGATGAGAGTTGCCCTGTGTGTCGTTAGTTCTATTGCTGCTTCATCAACTTGCCTCATTCACTCTTGACATGCATTATTATTCCAAGTATTATTCAACAGAGTCATGCAGACACACTCAATGAAAAGAGCACCGTGTCATCGGCGTCGCCGTCCTCTAGTTGAATGCAGGTGGTGATGCGTTTCACACTCATTTCGTACAAAGCTCCAGACACTTCCTCGAACCCAGCTTTTGAATCTCGTATTTCAATACAATCAGAAAAGGGAAAAATTAACGGGATGATCGTTCATTGCATTGTCTTTTATGTACGATCATCTAAAATTTACGTCAATATTGAATTACATTACGCAAGATTCAAACTCTATTTCATGAATGTTTTTAAACATTTTCAACTTGCATGCAGATAGATAATAGAGAGACTAACTTGGTCCGGGATGTTTTATTACAAGTTTTTACATTTGGATGAAATTTTGCTATTCCATATTTGAGCTTTGTGTGCTGTTTAACTAATCATTGGCTGTATGTGTTTTCTTGAAAAATTATTTACAATTAGAAAACAGAGTAAATACCCCTTTACCCTCAAACTATTGAAATAGTCAACATGATGATTTTCGATTAAACTAAGGTAATGCGATGTTGGTTTGTAGTGAAACATTTGTCATTTAAAGAAGGTTTTTTCGCGGTGTTGCACACTTAAAAAACTTTATGTTTATTTTTTAACTTTGAAACACAACAATAAATCTTACAACATCTTTAAATGATTATTTTCCTTTGTTTTGTAAAAATTAACAATTTTAATATTTTTGATTGGTGAGCAGCTTAATAGTTTTAATAACATTTTAAGGGATGTTCTATCATAGAACTTAAGGTTTCCAAAATTTCATGAAATTCAAAATTTTGCCTTCTCTTCTCACTTTTTAATTTCGTCTAGTAAAAGAAGTTATCATAATCACTACCTTAGTTAAATTTGAGTTTCATCGTATCTCTAGGGTTTTAAGAAAAAAATATGTAAATATATTTTTTTTTGTCTATCTTTGTTTGAGTTTGTATATATGTACGATGGATTATATTTGGTCCAATAAAGGGTGGTCCGATATCTTTTAATTTGGATTTTTTCATGCTATAACTTTAAGATGCTTAGATTTCAAGCAAATTCGGTTTAGCTGTTTTAGAATTATTAAAAAATTAATGAAAAAGGAGGTGCAATCAATCAGTTGTAGCTAATTAGATTAGCTTCATAACTTTCGATATAAATAAGAAATTAATTGGATCATTATAAGGGGAGCTTTTGATCAATAAACTGCACTCAAGTGCCAAGTTTCAAATTTTTAGCTCAAACTATTCATTCACATCCTTTTTTAAGAGTTTACCTTTATGACTCAGCTACCCAAAGTATTCCTAGCTATGAGCTACTCTTAATAAAAATTTAACCATGAATTCACAAATTCTTCAAATAGGCTTTCGAAATTTTCATTTGCTAGATCTTTACTCGGTACTTTTAATTTAAAAAGTTTATATTAGAACATCCCTCAAAAATTTTAAAGAATTTTAGAACAATTTCTTCTTAGAATATATTCTGGGGTTTATAGCTTTATGAGCTTTAAATTTTGAATTTTAAATTAACCTATCTGATTTAGACAAAGAATTACCCTTTTCAATGAATATTATAAAAATAAAAAAAATTGCTGAAAGCGTACCGAGTCTAAAAAAAGTTTTTATTTTTCCTCATTTTTTTTAATCTACGGTATGCCCAATTCCTTCCATCATCCCTTCTCGAGCAAGCGGGTTACATCACCATTTGAAAAGATATTCAAGATAAGGTTTATCCTTTGGAATTCTCTTGCTCGGAGGGTCAATAGCATCCCGGCGATGGGCTTGAATGGTGTTAATCTGACCTTTCCGGGCGGCCGCACATAAAACCCCTAGACAAGAAGCCACGATTGCTCTCTCAGCGACGGCAAACCGAAACTTGTCCATGCGTGTTATTTAGTTGCCACCCCCACAGAAACATTGATTTATGCAGCATTCAATTCTATAATTATTATCACAATTCAGCTAATACTCTATTCTAGAAATATTAATCTCAAACAATTTGTTTACAAGGCAGTCAATTTATCGCCGAGGCGATGGTGGAATCTCGTGAAATAGTTTGTCAAATGGATTATACGATCAATGATTTGGTCAAAATCTATTTATTCTTGCCTAATCATAATATCTTTATAACCCTTTTCTAATTCAATTTTTATACACAACAAATACAAACTGTGGTTTTCGCGATTTATATACGCCTTCATGGTTCAAGGTCTTGTGTATTTTTGTTTTTATTATATATGTGCACTACTCAAAAAATTTAGCGGGGACAAGTGATTAAATATAAATTTGTTCAAAAAGTGAGTCTCTAGAGCAGCGGTACTCAACCTTTTTGCTTGGCTGGTTATATTCGGCATTCAGATGGGTCTGGTGGGCAGCGCAAAACGCATTTTTTGTATCACGACTGAAACAATAAAAGTGGTTATTATTTTAGGAGAATGCGCCGCACGTTGAGAACCGCTGATCTAGATCTTTCTCTTGTCGTTTTCTTTCCCACCTCATCCTCTAAAATATCCCTATGCAATCAACATTGTTTTAAAGTGTGTCATATTATCTCGTTCTTCTCTTCCTCAGATTCTTCTACATTTCTAAGTTCTTTAATCTGCTTCACTCTGCCTCTCCAAACGAAGTTCCCATATATATATACAAATACATAATTATGTGTTTGTGTGCATATTTGCCTCTGACGTTGATTGGAAAAACTCAGCGCCGCCTGGTTAGAGCTAGAGTATGCATTCAAATAGGACTCTGTGTTGTGCAGGTTGCATCATTAGGAGCTGAATATTAAAATCTTGCATTTAATTAACAAAATTAAAAAAAAAATGTAAATAATTTCAATCTTGTCATTTAGATTCAATTACATGGATTCACTGGCTTTGTTTCTCAATAAGTTACTAAGCCAAGAAACAGAAAATTTATTATATACTCGTACATGGTCAAATTTGGTACTCAAGTTAGGATTTGTTGCTAGAGATTTGGATAAATTGATGGGAGTTTATATTATAACTTAAAAAAGAAATATACGCTAGTTCAAGAAAAACGGGTTCTTATAATGATAACTTTATATTTGTTTATTCATATTTTCGCAATTGCTTCGATTTATAATAGCTTGTGATTTTTAACGACAATTTTTTTTAATTTATTTATTATTTTACGTAGCCAAGTTGGGATGAAAGAAAATCCTCGCCGGGCCGCACATTGAGTACCTCTGCTCTAGAACCTTAAAGCTATTTTTTTTTAAATTTTTTTTGAATATTTAGCTATCTAAGGATTATCAACTCATAATCCTGGAATAATGGCATTATGTTTCTCCGAGGTTAATGGGGCTGTTTTTTTGTCTCATTTTCTAATTCATATAATAATGGTACACTGCTATGCAGAATCAGTCTGCTGGATTATTTTAAGATACTTAAATAATATTATACTTTCATTGCTGTTTCATATTGGTGAATTTTTTAATGCCAAATCTCTGTTCAGGGTTGTAAAGAAACAAATATTGCTTTTATTTAATATTAATTTCAAATCACTTTCAAATATTTTGAAACTATAATATTTATATTTTTTTATTTCAAAAAGAACAACACCCATACATATATATATATATATATATATATATATATATATATATATATATATATATATATATATACAGGACGCTTCAAAAACAAGCTTAGTCTTGGAACCAATTAGAAGATCGAGCATGCCAAAGGGGTATTAGCAAAACCACACGTAGTTCAGGAACCTGTGGTTGCCATTTATGTAGTCATCCTGAAAATATATATATACATTCGTTGTTGTTAGTAGTACCCCCTGGGGCTGGGGTTATCCATTAATTTTACTAAACAATTATCTAAAAAAGATAAGGGCTTTCAAGCGAGGTAAACTTTGGTTTAGTAGAGCCCAAATTGTTCTTTAACAAAATTTAATGACTTTACTTTACTCAATCCTATAAATCATTATAAGTTATCTTAGACATTATTATAAGTTTAAAGTGATAGATTGCGCGCTATCAATGATTTTTATTTCAAACAAAGAATCAATTGAAAATTCATATTCAACTATTATCTACCAAAATACTCTGGCTTAAAAGAGCGAACGATGGCGGATTTATTACAATGGAAACCATCCTGTCCATAATAATTTTTTGAGGAAATTGTCTACAGGCTCGGTTTCCCAATGCCTTCCCTATTTACATATATTTATATAAAAAGTTGAAATAAAAATAATATTAAATGAGAGAAAAAAGTAAAAACTTTTATGCTTTCGGCAAATTTTAATGATCTTGCAATTTTTTACCAGCAAATTGTATCGGATACAATGTAAAAACTTGGTACTAAGGTGTAGTTTATTAATCCAAACCTGTGCGCTAAATTTCAGCTTATTGGCTACAACGATTTGATAGCTTTCTATATACTTGATCAATTTGATATATTTTTGAGTCTGAGGTTTTGGACCAATAAAGTCCATATTCTAAATAGTTTTTTCTTTGGAAAGACAAACATTCTGGCACCAAAATGAACGTGCTATGGCCTTCTATTCTTTTACGGATATTTCAATAAAGACACACATAGATACAGATATAACAAAATGTTAAAACATTTCATTTTAGCCTGCCTATCAAACATACTGTATAATTCAATTGTAGAAGATATATATTAAATTATCGTGGATTTGCATAGTAGAATGAATGGTTTCGGGGGAGGGAAATTGTCGATTAAAAATTATTTTCGGTTATTCATTTTTTTATGAATTCCAATGAAATCAATATTAAAAGCCAAAGTTCGTCTTTATTCATTATTCATTATTATTAACTGAGAATGGAAATTCAATCATTGAGCCCATCATGAACTTGTTCCTCAACCTACCTGTGGGTCCATAGATTAGCAATTTTGGCTTCTATTTTTAAACAATACATCTGGTTTGTTCTAATTTTGTTCTGATTGTTCGTATGTATCTTTTTAGCAGTTGCTATTGCATTTGCTTTCAATTTTCAAAATGAAAATGAAAATGTTAAATCAAACTCATAAAAAGCATGACATTACAAAACTAACAATTGAATTCAAGTGAAATTTTGCATTTTAATCGAGTGGAGAGCGTGAGCCCTCAGGTGATTGGAAAATGAGCTTTTTCGCTATTGCTAAAAAAACCACTCCCTACTATATAATATCAAACACTCGCCCGATAATCAAACTGAACCTCAGAATATACTATGAAATAAAAAAAGTTTAAAAATTCTTTATCAAAATACAATTTTCGTCGTATAATGAGAAATATTTTACCCTAGTGCAAAATTTTTGACATTAGATTTTCTTCATAATAGAATAAAATTTTACTCAGCTCCTTAAAAAACAAATCTTAGACCTTTTTTAAAGTCCCTCAAATGTTCTTGTGCACACTAGAAAACTTTAACCGTTAATCTCTAATTTTCGTGAATTAAATTAAAATTTTTAAATTTAAATAAAATTTAAAAAGTGTAGCAATCTTAACATATGTTCTTCTTGGCATTTGAGTTCAATCCCAAGAGGGTGATAGTCTTTCTAAAATAAAAGCAAATTACTCTTAACAGTTTCACATATAACCTTCAACATAGGACACTCTCTTTGATTTCTCCTATAAAATTTAACCTCTGATACTCTTGACAAAAAAAATGTGTTAAAATTTAAATAATTTGAAAGAATACTATCATACGTACTATTCTAAAGACAACCGGGATTTCATTTTTTTTGTTTTTTTAATTTTATATTTTCTCCTTACCCTTTTAACTATTCTTAAGTAGTTAAAAATTAAATATTTTTTCAAAAACTTAAGAATATATAATTTTTTTCATCCCCTGTTAACCTGCAGCCAGGTGCACATATTTAATTTATTTAGGCAAACTTGTGCTTAAAATTCATTGAATTTAAAAGACCTTAACACAAATATTTCCTTGAAAATTAGAATTCGTAGATTTAATGTTTTCACTTAGTATGTATCAAAAATGTAAAATTTAAATTATTGAAAAAAAATCTTCAAATTAAATTATTTCATAAATTTGCCCGAATCGCTAATTCTAGCACTCGGGTTCTTATCCCGAAGGGGTGAACACACCCTTATAATTTATAGTTAAAATTATCTATTCCATCTCATATCTAGTTGACAACAAAATGAGCTTTCTCATGGATTCAAATCACATCATACAGAATAAGCGGAAAATAAAAAGTAAAAGAGCTTATTTCCCATCTCTCAATCTAAGGAGAGTTGATCATTTCATTCCTGCATGAATGTAAAAAAGATGTATAAAAATGTCTAAAACCCGTATATTCTAATTAAAAAAAAAATTTTAGAGAAAATAATAGAATAACAAAAACATTTTATAAAAAAATGAAGAAAAAAATATTTCTCAAAAAAATAAAATTAAAATAAGAATACCCGAGCTTATCCATTCATAAGCTAAACTATTAGACTCAGCCTAGGACTACCTCGAAATTCTGTAGGTACAGAAGGCTCTGCTGATCTGGTTCACAAAAAATATTTTATAATATATTTATAAATTCTATCATTCTTTAATATTATGTTGTTTTAACTCTCTAATATTATACTTATATAGAAAGGTTATAAATTTTGATCTAATATTATAAAAATACAATAAATCTTTCATATTACAAAAAGTGATACAAATACACAAAATGAGAGTAAATAAAATTTCAAGGTAGGTTTCACATAAATGTTTTATTTATGTGAAACCTACGTTGCAATTTTATTTAGGTACTCTTTTTTTTAAAATGTTTCACTTTTTACCGTCACCTAACTCATTAAAATTAACATATAATGTACTTTTGATAGAATATTACTTATTGTTTATAAACTTTATTAAATCTATTTTTTCTACCATATTTCCCTTGAACAGAAATTCCATGACTTTTATTTATTGTTCGTGCTTAAATATGGAGGTTATAAATTCATTTCCATTCATTTCATCTGATATTTAAAATTAATTCTTATCATTGCAGTTTGTTTCCTGGTGATGGTGCATTTTGATGTTTCGGTGAGATTTATACTCATCCTCTGGACTGTTTATTTTCTGTTTTAGCCGGAGCCGCTCCAGTCGACGGCACTTCCAAGCAGAATTCGTCAACTGCACTCCACTCGCGGTCCCCGGCACCCAAAGGTCAGTTTGTTCGTCTTTAGGCCCCTCTTTAGCTCCTTACTTTATTTTTCATTATTGTAGTATTTTTTCAATTGTTTAGATTTCATTTTGATTGATGGTTTATTTTCTTTTTAGCGAGTTTAAGTAGATTAAGTATTTATTTACCTAGTGGGAATATTATATACTATATTATGATATATATATATATTTTTTTAACTGCTTCATCTCTATATTATCTTCATTTGTATTATACTTCTAGATATGTGACCACTTCTCTTTATAATAAACTTTATTACTTTACCTGGTGATGGTTGACTTTATTTCTCTGGTTATTGGTTTCAAAACAAAATATTCTTATACATGATATATTATATCGTTCACTGGCCCAGCAGATTAATTGAACTTTTTGAATTTTTTAAATTCTAGTGCCAAAAGACATGATTAATACTTAATTTTTTATATTTAAAATAATATTCTTAATGGCTTAACACACCAGTAAATCAAAAAAAAATCTTCAATATATTAATACCTATCTATTACTGGACCCAATGTGTCTGGATTTTTTTATTTCAGAATATTTCTAAGCTTTTAAAAGCTAACACTTTATTATATAATATACTCCAAAATGTTTATTTTAATTTGTATTAAAAAAACTAAATAAATAAGTAATCTTTGTTTCATATGGAGTATATCATTTTGGAATATGAGTGACTCTTATATAATGTACCTATATGTAAATAATTTATTAATTAAAATAAATAGTCCTTGCGAAATTCAAAAGCATCACATGCCTATAGCTTTTAAACTATTAAAACTACGAACTTGTTTGTATTTAGTTAAAGTTTGACGACACAGGAACTTCAATCTTCAAAATCAAATAAAAATTGTTATTGAAAAAATTTTAAAGGATATGAATAGGTCTTTTAGAAACCTATAAAATGTGGATATCTTGTGTTTTTATTAAGGCTATTAAGCGTACTATAAGCCTCTAAATTCGCTGCTCCATTATTTTCCAACCCTTTGATTTAAAAATCATGAAATAGATTAATTTTAGTACGTACCGAGTTTTGAAAAAAAAATTAACTTTTTTTTTCTCCAATTCATTTTTTATAGAAACCTCCCACTCGCGTTTTAGCTATTGTAAAACATAATTTTGTAGGACAGGGCTGTCCAACCCTTGTCCCGCGGGCCCCATGAGGCCCAGAACTCCAATGAGTGTGGCCCAACATAAAATCATAAACTTCATTAAAACATTGAGATTTATATATAGAGATATATTTATTCCCTTTTTCGAAATATGAATGTACATTTGAACAATATGTGAAGATTTTTCAAGAATAAAATTCACTAAAAGCAAAATTATAAGCTCAGATAAAAAAATAATGAAGTCTCGAATATTTAAAAATTCTTCTTCTTATATTTTCATTTTCTAAAATATTTATTATTTCAGTAATTTACCATATATGCTACGACACTAACCAAGTCTATAATTATATCATTCTAGTACAAGGAGACAAGGAATTGGGGGTTTTCTACAACAATCACAATTAATTTATCATTTCTCTCCCGGACTAAAACTTGTCAGGACTTGTCCTTTAGATCTTTGCACGTTCTTGCTTGTCAATAGTTAATGGGTAGTCAAGGATTATATTATATTATATCCGTGACCCTTTTAAAAATTAAATTTGGAACTAGATTTCAAGAATTCCGAAAAAATAATCATCATTTTGGTCTATTTTCGACTCCATTTTCATTAAAAATAAATTTTCTACTTGCAAACTTTCTGATTGAATGTTCTAGAACAACAATTAGATACCGAAAAATTGAATATTCTCACTTTATTAGAATTTTATATTAATTGTCTAGCCAGGAAAAAATATAAACAAATAATAATACATAATATCATTTTTGTAAGTATGTAGGTATGTATTTACATATACAAGAGGCTATTTTCAAGTATAAAAATGATAAAGTTTTTCTTTTTGCATTATTAACTATCTTTTTTGAATAGTAACTATCAATAGAATTATAATATTTTATCCGCGGTCCGAAACATTTGTTTTTTCTTCAAATGTCCCCCATGTAAGCCAAAAGGTTGTACACCCTAGATGTAGGATGTAGGTATATTTATTTGCATCAAGCAAAAGACACACTCTTTGATTTACTCCTTACAATCTAAACACGCCTGCTCGACACAAAAAGCCTTTTTTTAAATTTACTCTTTTATTTATATATATTTTTTAACAGTATATAATCTCCATTTCAATTATACCCTATCTCTTTTTTTATTCAATATTGATTAACAATTAGGCTGTTTCCTCGCTTGATGAGCTGCCAAAAATAATAAATAACTTTTTTTTATATTATTGTTGAATTTGCTTCCTGGTCATTTGTCATGCAAAGAATTTTCTCTACGCTACAAAAGGATCACTTATGTCTGTCTCTTACAAATAAAAAAAAGCATCAAAAAGCGCATATCACCTTGCCGCGAGTCTAAATCCGTGAGCAGAGCAGCTCATGGTTTTGCTTTTTGTCAGCCATCCCCTAATCGCATCCACCCAAGCGGAAAGAAACCCTCATCATCTCTTTTATTTTCATATTTATACAAGAGTATATTTATATATAAATATAGCGATTTATTGTTAAATGGTGTGAACTCGTATTAATCGATTTTTAAAGAATGATTTTTTGATTAATAGTGAAAATATTTCTATATTATGGGTAAATTGTTTACTTTTCTTGAAATTATATGTAGCTTAATGTAAAACTCTTTTTTTAATATAATATCTCATTTTACAATCAGTTCGATACAATTTGAGCTATAAGTTGATAAAAAGGTGGTCCTTATTTTGGGTGTTTTCGAATTTTTACGCTGACAAGGGGTCATATGTTTCGAAATAAATAAAAAAAATATCCCCCAAATTACAAATCTCTATCTCAATTCATTCACGAATATTGCTTAGTTTAAAAAAGACTTTAAGCAGCATGTAGTGCTTCTAGTTAGCAGATATTTTGGCACTCTATGCTGTTGCAAGGCTTAATACTTGTCCCAGTAGTGTCACTTGCCTCGCACTGAATTTAATTGAAGAGTCTATTATTAATCCTGCAAGTTGGTTTAGACTTAACGGTTATATTCCTTAAAGGTATCGGGTATTGGCAGTATAGGCAGAAGCTGGTTAATATATGTTAGGGTGGTCCTTATTTTGGGTATTTCGAATTACGCTGACAAGGGCTCATATAATTCGAAATAATTGAAAAAAATATCCCCCAACTTTGAAGTCTCTCTATCTCAATTATAACCTGTGCCCCCAGCGATGTAAGTTTCTAATCTAAATAACATGTGGTTTTTGCCATTTAAAGATCAATTTTTTATTCCGGACAGTGTACATTCATAAAAATATTTATAATATACCGTGCGTTTTTATTTTATAAAATTAAAAATATTTTCTTGTCGAAAGAAACATTTATTTTTAAGAAAAATTTTAAAGGTGGTGTCCTCTGCTTTGATTTCCACATTTTTTAAATTTTTATTTATATTAATAATTTTGGAAACACTAAAATATTAATATTATTATTAGTAATTATCTAATTTGATATAAAAAGTTTATATTAAAATTTCGACTTTTTAAACTTTAATTAATTAAATTTTGAACATTTATGATATGAAGAACTATTTTTTTATCGCTTCATGCTGCCATAAAAGTATAAATCCGGCTTTGCTCTGGTGTGATTTAATAATATGTCTAGAACTTTTGATCAGTGAAATAAAAATATCGACAAGTATTTTATCAAAATTAAATATTTATTTAAAATTAAATATTTAACTTGTTCTACTTAGTAAGTACTAGACGTAATGAAAGTGAGATCGAGACTCTATTCAATTATGGTAATCGAATTGATGAAAGCAGCAGCAGCATCTGTTGGTAAATAAATTGAAAATTTCTGAACTAGACATCTGTTCAGTTTAAAGAGTCAACTTTAATATTGAATCTTCTTTCTCACTCACTCTCTTCTATCTCTCTCTATATAGTATTTCTTGATTAAATATTATATAAATACATAAATGGGATAAAAGAGTAAAGGTGGTAGAATGTATATTGATTTTGTAAATATGTGAATTAATTTTATTACTAGCTCAAATAAAAGGGAGAGTTATGTGGAATTTGAAAAATTTACCCTCTCTGAATGAAAATAATAAAAGTGGAACGATTATTATTAATTTAAAGGTAAATTTGAATAGTTCATTTAAACATGAGATATAAAAAAAAACAAAATTTAATAAAACGAAACTTTTCGAAATTTACTCGCAACACCGAACTATTTGGTTTCTTAATAAAATGTTTTTATAAAAACGACATTTTGCACTATTAAATATAGGATTATTTTAATAAATAATAAGCATTGACAATACAAATTGTTTTGATTATACAATTAAAAAAATTAAAGTAAATTGACATAAATTTATTATATTAATATCTCTTTGTTAAAATGTTAGGATTTCTGTCTGTCTGTCTGCAGATTTATGTTCCCTATAGACGCCCAAACGAAAGACGATATATTCCCCAATTTGTGTGAATCATGTACTATAGAACTGTTCTTACCAGGGCTACATTTATTTCCCGATGCAAAAACTCATCACAAAAAGTAAAAATTCTAGGCCTTTGGACCAAACTTATTCAAAATTTGCATACATAATGTGTCGGGCCTTAGAGTACTAGAAATGCAAAAATCAACTACCCAAAATGGGGAGAAGGTCCAGCAAGCAATGATAGGGTTGGTGGGGTGGAGGAAGATCGGTGGCGGATGTGTCCAAGGGGCGAAGTCCTTAGACTAGCAAGATACCCGCCGGAGGGGGGCGTGGCAGCTAGTTTAGAATAAAAACTCCAATGATACTTGAAAAAATATTATATTCATGCTTAGTAAAACAAATACAATCTAAAGAAAAATGTTAATTTTATAAGACTTGGTACGCCATCTGCAAATCTTCAAATTTTAGTGATTTGATTTTTTTGATCACCTATCGTCGATTTGAGCTATAGAACTGAAACGTGGCCAAAAGGTGAAGCCAATTAATAAAAGCTTGGCAGTCGAATTTCAGCTATATATCGACTTCTGTCCTTGAGAATCCAGATAGGGAAAAAACAATTTTCAGAAATGGTTTTTCTTTACGTTTCAGACATCTAGAACACAATTAAGCAAACAAATTTGAATAGATTTAATACTTACGAGAGCTATAGGTTCACTGAACTTACTGTTTAATTAAAACATATTGAATCTCATTGTGGTTTAGACTAATTGAATAATTATTTCTTAAAGTTTAAATTTTTATTTAAATCACACATGATTAATTTATAATTATTTATTGAAACAAATAATTACAATTTTTAATACTATTTCTTTCTTCAATTATTTCTTATTGCTATGAATAAACGCGCTCCATCTTTTTGGATTCTTCAAAAATTGGCCATCATTTTTAGTATCTTCGGACTATCAGATATAAAAAGAGACAATAGACAAGTATCGACTGGGACATCAAAAAGAAATGATAGGCTTGTTGGGGACAATAGCTTTCTAAATTACACGATCTCCAATTTTTTTGATTATGTTCCTTTCATCGCCCTCGGGATTAGGTAGTAAATAAGCTTTCTTGACAAATTATGATATTTACTGAGAAATTTCAAAGCACGCATGTTCAGTACGCCTGAGTGCACTGCGAGTGTATTAAGTTGAATAGACTATTAATTTTTCTCTTCCATGACAAACACTAAAATATTTATCAGAATTAGAGGCTCCAATCAATATTGATATAACCTAAGACAATGACTGAAAGATTTTTGAACTCCTTGAACCCTTAATACGATCTAGAATTCATCTAAGCAAAGACAACTTAATGAAAACTTATGCGATCTCATCACATTAGACATCTCTCTCATCTATCCACATTCAACATTCTGGGCTTTATTTTGGAACAGTTTCAATATTTACTTATTTGCAATTAAGAAGCTTCTATAGTCAACAAACTGGTACATGTCCCAAAGTGTGGGCATATATATATATATGTAATTATCTTTACCTTTGATCAATTACTCATATTGATACGTTTCGGTGGATGTATCCGCCATTGCAATATTTACCATACAATAAAATAATAAAAGATTTACTGAAACATTCTGTGTTAAGCAAAGGAAATTTCCCATTTGAGAAAAATTTTATATCTATATTTTTTTAATCGTATGTTTCCTGAATTTGATTCAATCGCGAATCAAATGTAGGTGATTTTTATCAAATATTGAGGGAAAATAATATCTTAACTTATATATTTCTAACTTGAAATAATGATGTTAAATAAATTTATAATTTTTCTCATTAATATATCAAAGAATAATTGACATTTAACGAGAATTGTTAAAGCTAAATGGATCATATCTTTTTCTCTCTTGGTCCAGACTTAAGACTCCGCAGACTCCAATAGCTTCATCCGCAGTAGTCCGCGATATATATCTTTTTCAAAAAAGCGCGGTCAAAACAATTCTCGTTAATATGTCAATTATTCTTTGATATATTAATGAGAAAAATTATAAATCTATATTTTTTAGACAAAATTACGTTTTAAGGGCACCAGATTCCAAAAAAGTTGTTTTTGAAAAATATATGTGTGTTAAGAGAAGCGAGAAGTGGTCACATGTTCAATATTAAAATTAAGCATTTAAGAGGTGTATCTGAAAATAGTTGAAGAAAGATTTTATCCTGAATCTTCTCTGACTATTATTTTTAGTTCAAGGGTAGGATAAAACAAATATTTCTAAATTACTTAATAAATAAATTTAAGATTGTGTCTTCCGCTTGACTAAAAATATTTTTATTTCTTTTTTAGACATTTTTGTAAGCCTTACATTAATCTTTAGTTTAGTATAAATATTTCATATGGAAAATTATTGTAATTTTACTTAAAAAGAAATTCTATAGGTCTAGTTTTACAAGACAAACAGAAATTCACTCTTGACTGAAAAATAAGAAATTATTAAAAAATTTCTTACGAAAATTAAAAAAAAAATAAAAAATAAAAACAATTAGTAAAATAATAATTTTAACTTTTAATTAATTGATCGCAAACCCGAAAAAATATTTTAAATCATTACCTCTGACGAAATAAATCCATGGGAAATATTTTAGACTGAAAATTAAACTAAGGCCTTCGAAATTATAAACTTAATAAAAATATCTTTATTAAGCAGAAAATTCAATCATTTCTTTATCTCTTGTAAATTAAAAACTACTATTTATTCTAAAAAACATAATTTTGACACAAATTTTAAAAATTTAATCCAAATTTGTTTCTCTAAAAAAATTTTGAATAAACATTTCGAAATTGAAGAGATGCTTTATAGAATACACAGTTGAGGTGATTATTTATGCCTTGCGGTGCCCTCAGGCCGCGTTGATACTCTACATTGGTTCGCTTGTGTCGGCCCAGAACCCCCGGATCCCATCGAATTCGGTACAGGTAACAACCCCCTTGACCTTCTCCAAAAGAGTTCGAACTGGTCACTTCAATTAATTAACTTTTATTTAAATGTGTGTTATTAATGATATATATTTTTAAAAAATGGGAAATTTTTTTTAATATTATTAATATGTATTATTATTTGAAATTAAAAAAAAAATAATATAAAATGTCTGGTTTTGATCTTTCACATGAAATGTGAAAAAATACTCAGTAATTAAAAGTCAAAATGTGTTATACCTATATAGGTACTTGATGAATTACTACGTCGATAATTTTCGTTAAAAAGCCAAGTCTACAAATAAGCCATTTTGGCTTTAGAAAAAATTATTATTTTCTTTTATTAAAAAAGCCCAGCAGGCGGTTAAAACATGAAGAACGAATATTTTGACTCAAAACGGCTCATATCCTGACTATTAAAGTATTTGCTTTCTTCTCTAAGCCCTCTTGTAATATGTCGGTACTTTTTTGGACCACCCTGTATTTTTAATATATTTTTGCAATATAAATATAAAGATTAAACAAATATATGTAGGTATATGTTGAAGTAAAAACCCGTTTTTAGTAAAACAGGTTTCACTGAATACTGCTTTGTGGCAACTAGAGTTTACTGATGTTGGTTGTGTTTGGTTCAAAGGTCTAGAATCTTCATTTTTGACCTTCCGCCTCATTTTGGGTGTTTATTTTTAAAAATTTTTAAACGAAAATGTCAAAAATTACATTCTCTACAACTTTGCTTCTAATTTTTGACATTTTCGTTTAAAAATTTTTGAAAATAAACACCCAAAATGAAACGGATGGTCAAAAATGAAGATCCTAGACCTTTGAACCAAACTCATCCAAGATCAGTAAACTCTAGTTGCCATAAAGGTATTTAGTGAAACGCGTTTTAACTAACAAGAACCCGTTCTTACTAAAAAACGGAATTTTACTGCAACATATATAACTGAGACCTGAAACATTGCTACCAGAGTTAGCTTTAGAAAATTTTCAAAAAGAAAAAAAAATCATTTTTTTTCAACATTGTAATACATCTTCAAAAACTAAACAAGACTAAAGGCGATAGTTCATGCGTCCGTCATCCGACAATCGACAGTCCAAAAACTCACACTTCTGGTCCATAGACTGATTTGACCAATTTTTAAGCAATATATAACAGGCCTTTAAAAGTAACCACCATTCATAAAAAATTGTCTATTGCTTTTAATAAATTTTACATTAAATTTATATTTTATCAACATTTCTACTTCAAAGCTAGAAGTCAAATCGTTTGGTTTTCTAATATAAAATTTCATTAAAAAAATATTTTTCTATTTGGCCTCAAATTATATTTAAATATTTATTTTTTCCTTAAGTAAAAGGACCAGTTCGAACTTCTCAAGTGCATATAAAGCATCTGCATGAATTTATGTCCTATTTTTAATTAGAATTTTCTTTGGATTACTTTTTTTTCGTAGGATATTTTCCTTTATTTATTTTTCTTATTCCATTGGTTGAATTATTATTAGTCTTTGTTTTATTTATTTTTATTTTGCCTGCTATTTTTTGTCCTATTTTAATCCACAACGCATCGGACTTCATCCATCAAAGTTTGAGTAAGGATTAATCATATTAACGGATTTGTCATTTTGTTTTGATTAATGAATTGATCGGTTTGTTCTTTTCTATTGTATTAAAATATGAATTATTGTTTAGTGTATAACCATATGATACTCATTTACTCATCCAATTTTGTATTTTTATTAAAAAAAACAAGTATTCGTTAATATTTAGAATACAGTGGCGTGCGGTTCATAGATGCTGTGGATGCGGCGCATCCCTAAAATTTCAAACATTTAGAGCATATTCATAAATATATAATTTAGACTTCATAATTTTAGGAGGATCTTTAAATTTTCAAATTATTATCCTTTATTTCAAATATTTCTATAAAAAACAATTTTTTTGTTTTGAAAACTATATTGGTTCTCGAAATGAAATAAAAGTGTTGCATAGTTTCAAGGGAAATGAATGATTTTCCGAAAAGGGCTAGGATAGAAGGTTTTTTAAGTACCTGCCTTGTATATCTTTCAGTTCAAGCATGTCAAAGACAAGTACAGACGAGTTCTAGTCGAATAAAAATTGCTCTCGCTGATGAACTATTAAATAGAAATAATACAAAAAAGGAATCTTTGGAATAATCCATTTATATATATAAGATCAAAAGTAACTAAGAGTGCTATAGACAAGTCATAGCTTGATTATAGCAATAGAATTAGGAGAAATTTAAGATTTTCTTATAGGACAGGCTAATACATTGTGGAAGATGATCGATTTCCATCTCAGGGACTGTGGCGTTTAAGTGACAAGAATTAATTTCTGACTCCTACCCTCACTCACACAAAGCAGTAACCGTTTGGGGTAAAGTCCCAAAATATATTTTTAAAAATCTAATGTTAAATTTGAAAAAAACGAAAATGATGTTGTTTTCGATGAAATTGCCAAAAATAAAAAACGAAGATTAAAATAAAATTTCAAAAAATGAAGGATACTTTTTTGACAGCATCCCTGGCTGAAAAGTCACCAACCGCCACTGTTAGAATATACTTCATATCTTAATGTATTTTAGGTATTCAGAAAATTATTTTTTAATTTGAAAAGATCATCAGGGCCGTATTTGATATCTCGTAAAATGTGGTTAAATATAAAACTAAAATTTATTTAATAAATATATTTGTCCACTAAAAATTAACAAATATTTATTTTGGCAGATTTTTGGGATTCCTGAGTTCTACTCAAAAAATCTTTTCTTTCGTATTCATTAAAATCATTAAAATTTTATAACTATTTCATGATAAACAGTATGTTTCAAAATTGATGCGTAGTTTAATTTATTTATATAGTATCCGATTCACTTATTTTTGATTAATAATTAAAATGTGGAAGTAGGCTTGACGCCACTCAGTACTATTAGATATTCAATCAAAACTAGAATTTTGTAATAAAATATGTATGAAATGTAAATGAGAGAGATTTGGAAATATGGTCATTGTAGAGAGGCTGATGAAAACAATTAATTACTCCTTGAAATATTAATACTATTATTCGAAATCTATATACTTATAAGAGAAATAAAAAAAAAAAATATTTTCAAAATGATCTGAAATATTTAAATTATAATCTTGTTATTTAAAATTTGAAAAAAATATTCAACTATATAAATAGAATCTGAGTATGATCAAAAGTCTCTGAAAATAAATTAATTTTTCTTAAGATAATATGGTCATAGTATATGTTGTTTTTAAGGAATTTGGTGTTGGTACTTGGTGAAACAATTTTTTTTTTTAAATTATTGGATAAAAAGTACTTGATAGGTTTCACATTAAGATATAAAAATGGAATGAATTTATTTTTGGAGTCTTTAATCTCGATATATATATATTTTGGGTGACTAACCCATCTTCATTAGCAACAGAAAGTAACTTGCTCCTGAAGATGGGTTAGTCACCCGAAATATACTCAGTGAGTTTTTTATCTTGAGACAGTCTTATAACTCAGAAACAGTGCATTATCTGAAAAAAGTTTCAAATGTAAGTTTATTTATATCGAGGGGGAAGCTGAACTGCGCTATTGTTTGTCGAACTAGAACAAGCTTTCAAGGTATTTCGAGTCAACTTGTGTTTTAAATGGAACCTATATATTTCTTCACGGATCCTTAATCTTCAAAAAAACTAGACAACTTTCATAAGAACTATTTTATTATCCGACATCAAATAGACAAAATATTAAATCAATTAGATCTCAAAAAAAAAAATTATAATAATTATTTTTAACAATTGTTCAACTTAATTATCCAAAAATAATGATCAAATATTTAATTATTAAGTAAATAATTTAATAATAATTAATATTTTAATAATTTTTCTAAACTTGTCTCTGACATTCCAGAGTGTATCTCAAGTTTTCTGGATGAATTCCAGTTCCAATTTAGTTATTTTAGCCTGTTGTAGTTTCTTCATAGCCTTTACACTTTCTGTTTTTTTTTCAAATAAATTTTTAACACAATAAAATGAAGTTTGTGAGGGTGTATTCCTATCAGGAAAACGCTCGGCATCCATTTTCAATGGCAGCCTCATAACACTTCTTTCACATTCACCATAAATTAAGACTATTTCAATTCTTTCTTCAACAAAAAATGCTCTATTTTTATTATGGTAATAATATCTACTGGATTGACACGAGAAATAAATTTTTTTAAACTCAAGAATTTTAAGTAGTTCTATTAAGTAGAAAATAATCTCTTAAATCTGAGTATATAACGAAGTTTTAATATCATTATATACACTTATTTTCATTGTTGTGACTTTTTGATTTAATAATTATTTACTTAATAATTAAATATTTGATCATTATTTTTGGATAATTAAGTTGAACAATTGTTAAAAATAATTATTAGAATTTTTTTTGAGATCTAATTGATTTAATATTTTGTTTATTTGATATCGGATAATAAAATAGTTATGAAAGTTGTTTAGTTTTTTTTGACGATTAAGGATCCGTAAAGAAATCCATTTAAAAAACAGAAGTTGACCTCCAAATACCCTTGAAAGCTTGTTCTAGTTCGACAAACAATGGCGCAGTTTAGTTTCCTCCTAGATATAAATAAACTTACATTTGAAACTTTTTTTCATATAATGCACTGTTTTTGAGTTATAAGACTGTCTCAAGATAAAAAACTCACCCGGTATTTATCGAGATTAAAGACTCTCCAAAAATAAATTCGTTTTATTTTTATATATTAATGTGAAACCTACCAAGTGTTTTTATCCAATAATTTAAAAAAAAAAAAAACAGTATATGTTAGTGAATTTTGTTCAAATTTAAACATATTTTCCTTGGCATAATTGACACCCTTGTATGTTTTTTCGAAACCTAAGATAATAATTTCTATATGATTCTATTATTTTAATAAAAATATTAAATCTAATGAAGAAAGGTGTATCCTTTTTATTAAATACAAAATTTTAGAGATGAGTGAAAAGGCCCTGGTGATCATATTTAAAAGAGCTGATTTAAATTTTTCGGATGTGTAAATAGAAAAATAATTGAATTTTGTAATAGATATACTCGAGTATCGTTATGAAACTTTAAATTAACCAACCGATACGAAATGCAAGGGTTTTGAACTGTACGGCTAGTCGCTATTTATTTATTTATATATCAATTAAAACAATCCAAAGTTCAATTAAAAAAAAAAAAATAGTAGGTTTAAACAGAGCATACAAAATGGAAAAAAATTTACAAATCCCATACCATTCTGGTATATTCTATACAGTACCTAATCAACATTTGATAGCTCGATTAATTCGAAGTGCATTTTCAGTTATTTAATAAAAACAAATTCAATTAATTTTCTGTTTTCAGGATTCCCTCTATTTTAAATTGAAAAACTGATTAAATTATTTATTTAAAGAGCGTATATTAATTTAATTCAAATAATATTTGATAGTATTTGTTGTGTTAACGAGAATGTTTCTTTAGGGCCGACTCGATGGTATCTGGCGCATCTAGGGCCAGTTAAACTTTGTAAATTTTTCAGCTGATACGTGTAGTGATATTAAAAAAAAAATTAATTTAAATTAGATTTACCCAAGTTTATTCACAAAAAGTATAAATATAACATTTAATTATTTGAAAACTAAAAAAAAAAATACTTATAAAATAATATTTTCTGAACAAAATCTAAGAAAGAATTGATTCTAGTAGATTTTTACAAAGAGAAATTGATAGAAGTGCCTGCTTCATACAAATAAACCTATGTATAAATAAATATATATCTGTATTATATATAACCAACAATGTTTATTTGTATCAAGCAGAGGACACCTCATTGATTTTTCTCTTTAAAATCGACAACTCTACTACTCTCGACAAGAAAATATTTCCAGAGATTTTTACGAAAATCGACGTAAGTAAAATACAGCATTTTTCATAGTACCAACTCTTTAACGATAACGGCCATCAAAGTCTGTGTCTATTGTGTCTAAGCCTAGAGTCGGCCCTGTGTTTCTTGTTTGTGATGAAACTAACCAACCTCTCTTGTATTTCCAGTTTACAAATCAATTTCTTCAGAGCAACATGCATTTCTCTTTCTACCGGTTTTCGTAAATTTGTTTCAGAATGTGTATTTCATATTACTAATAATTTTTTATAATGAAAATTAATTTTTATATCATCTGAGCAACCATTGTTTACTTTTATCTCATTAGTGTATATTTATCGTTGTAAGACATCCGTAAATCTAGACGAGGACTGCCGAGATCATGACGATGTCTACTGGCTTAGCGCCGAACTAGCGCTCCTTGATACTGAAGGTAGCCAATGCACGAGTCCAGTAGCAAACATACAAGAAGAATCGCATCTACATCTCTCTATTCTATCTCTATATTTCGCTGATATTCGTATCACACACTCTTAATTG